>VZTQ01019750.1:0-61254 GCA_013400755.1 Pelecanoides urinatrix
TCCACAATTCTTCTCCACAGGTGACTGCATCTCTGAGAGCAAAATATCCCTGGCACAGTAGAAAGTAACTGAAGGTCAGCTAAAGGGGTGGGAAGGGGAAAGTTAATTGCCAAAGTGTTTAAAAATTGGAAAGAGGATCAGACTGAAGACGGAGACGTTCCAGAGAGCTATTCTATTAAGGACATAAATAGGGTGTTATCAACAAGCTCAAAATAAACAAAAGCAACTTTAATAGCAAGAAGATGGCGGTTAAAAGAAGGACAGGTTAACTGCTCAGGGTACTATCACTATAAAAGTGACACCTTCTCACCAAGAGGCCCCTGGTTTGCCTTCATTTAAATGAGGTCTGCTTACTTCAGCACCACGGTGTTTGCATTTTGTTATTTTTCATAATTATTAGAGAAATTTAACAATGAGTGTGTGAGGTCTGTTTCTTGTTTTGCTTATCACGAGGATTGTTAGTCAAAGCTCAGAGATGAAATTTGCTTGTTGAAGGCAACGAGGCAGCAGAGCTGCACGTGCAGGTTGCTGCTGGTGCTACCCGCGTAGGAGAGAGGAGAGTTTATTGTTAAGATTGCAGGGAGAGACTATAGTGCTGTAAATGAGAAATCATTAGACAATGATTACACATTGACAGCAAATTATCTTTGACAGTGACTGAGACAGCACATTTACAACCTCCAAAGCTACTATTTTAGCAGGTGTACAGATGTGCTGACATGTTAAAAGGACAGTAACAGGTGAGAAGAAATAGTCTGTGTGTAGGTAAGGGTACTCTCTTTCAGTAGATGGATACTGGTAACAAGGGATGTTAGTGGTATGCAAGAAAAATGTATCACAAAGGTGAGCTAGGAACAGAGAATAAAGATGACTGGGACAGTCTGAGTATTCAAAGCAAAGCGAAAAAAAGATGAACTCTCTCCCAAAATGCACTTATTGGTGTTTGGAAGACCATCTCTTTGGAGAGTCAGAGTACAATGCCCAAATTCTACAACCTAAGAAGTGAAGTTGTTAGCATTTATTTTTGCCTGATGTCACATCTTTTGAGATGCGAGTAGTTCATCAAGACTCAGAGCGATGGGAAGGCAGAAGATTTGCTGTGCCCATAAGACAGATCAAACTATCACAAATAAAATTCTTCAAATAAATAATTTCAAAACTTTTTCTGTGGAAGAGGAAGGAAAACACTGCAACGTGGTAGCCAGCTGTGTATGAAGAAAGCTGGAGAAGCGAGGAGGCAGGCATGCACATGTGCACGCACGCACCCCAGCATACAAGTAGGTGGAATTTGGAGGCCAAGACCTAGAACTGCCTTGAGGAAGCTGGGGAAGCTGAACAAAGATACTGTGGATGCTCACCATGAATCTTGTTACTTGATGTTTATTTTTAATGCTAAGTTTCAACCACATGCTGCTCTAAGAGGATTTTTCTGTCGATTTTAGTACCAAGCACAGTCTCCCAAGTTAAGTCCCAGGCACCGTTAGGCTGCAGCTTAGCTTGTGAGCCACGGAGCTGCGTGACTCCCTGCAAGGGCTGAGAACTCACACTGAAGATAAACAGAGCTGCAGCAAGCACTCCATCTGTCAGCAGAGGTTTTGCCCAGCATACATCTTCAGCAATCGTTTACAGGGTTAATGATCTTCCAGGGAGGCAAAGATTACCATCATCTAAACCGTAAGAGCTGAGCAGAGTGTTACAAGTGATCGATTGCCCCAGACAAACTGTTTGCTTTGCTTAGGACTGCAGCTCACCAAAACATTGTCCAGCAAACACTACGCAATGATGGAAGTATTGCACAAGGGCTTAATTTTCCCTATAGAGCGTTTCAAAGCCTGTCCTCTGCAGACATGACACATTCCTGTAGAGCATTTACATAATACAAATTATTTTATTAAACTCACAGCAAATTATTTACAGTTTTTAGCAAAGTAATCCTATGGGCTTGGACAACCAGCCGGGAAAGATGAGTAACTTGTATCAGTTGCCCCACCTCTCCTTATTTATTTTTGAGAAAAATAGGCAGCACAACTAGTATTTCCACTGCTGTGTTATTGAAACACACATGGGTTTGTTGCTTATGTTGAGTATTTACTACAGGGCTTTGACCAAAAGCAGCACTACTTTGTTTTAGCCACTAGAGTGAGCTGCTGTTCAACATTTGAATAAAGTTTGGGTCATTATTTGTGTTGCTCGGAAGAGGAGGTGTCCTGTCATTTTGTCATACATGAGTAAAACTGAGATCTACACTTTCCTTAGGAATGATCTTTGTGATGCTGTGTCTGACTTTAATGCTCATGATCTATTTCAGCAGGGCAGGGCACAGTTTTCAGGGAACAGAGAGAATTGTGTTTAAGTTGTCATACTGAGCACCCCCAGATTTGAGGCTGCCCCTAACATTAGTCATTACTCAAAATGGAGAGCGGAAACCAACCTTCCCAGAGCAGAGCAGGCTGAGTACAGAGATTATCCTATGGATACCATCCTTTCCCCACTGGCCTAAAGTTTTCCCTTAGGACGCAATTGCAGAACATCTCTGTTGACAACTGAAAATCCTGAGCATTAATACATAATGAATGTGGGGCTTCTTATAATGAGTATTAGCAGGTAAAAATAAGAGGGCAGTGACTGCAACATAGTCACTGGCATGCCTAATGGTCACAGAGCAGGGCTCGGTGATAAAACAGCAAAAAATCCTCCTCTACAAGTCCTTTACCATGGGACTCGATAGCAAAAAAATAACTGTGGCACCCAACTGGCTGAGACTGGATCCTTCCCACAGTAAGGAACAGTCCCTCCTCTTTGCTGTGTCAAGAGTTTCTACAGGCAGAGTCACGTATGACAGTCATTTCAGGTTTGTGCATGAAAATCCAGTGCTTAAGCATGGAGTTGGAGATATTTCTGGTGGTTACATCTAGTGTTACAAGAGGAGTCATTTGTGACTCTGCCAATACAAAAACCACAGAGCAGATATTGAAACCAGCTTGAACGCTAAAGTTGGATACAGATTTACAGCTCAGCTAACGCTTATTACACTGCTATTGATTTCACTGGAATTGTATCCGTGGGTTACAAAGTCAGACAGTCTTACTAATACATTAACATTTTTAATAAATGGTAAAATGGATCAAAACCCGGCTGGCAGCCATTCAGTCTACCAGTACCACAAGTGTTTCTTTTTGGCAATGAAATGCCACTGAGCAGCAGCTCAGAAGTGCTAAGTATGGAGCCTTACTTTTTATTACCCCTGCTCTTTCTCAGCAGGGACCGATTCCTGTCTGTGAAACTTTCAGAGGCTGGCCAGGTTTTGACGGTTAAGATGCTTTCAGATACTGTCTAGGGTAGCAAATAGTTTCCAGTTGATGTTCATCCTTGCTGATTTAATTCAATAAGGCGACCAGCAAACACAGCTAATGTTCCTATAACACACACTAACATAAATATGCCAAGGAGAAGATGATCAACCACCATCGCAACAAACTTCCATTCTTCTGCAGCCTGGGAAAGAAACAAAGGAGATGGTAAAATCTCTGCAGAGCCATGTTTGTTAGGGGCATTCTTGTAATTTACTGTCTTGAACAACAGAAAGGCTCTTCCTTAAGTTCTGCTATTATTATGCAAAAAAATACTCATTTTCTTCTCAAAAGCAGGTCAGTGGTTCAGAAGGCCTAAGCAACCTAGAAATCAACCTAGAAATGCAAGTTTCAAGACTAAACTGTTTAGAAACCCTGGCAATTTGGTGAACAATTTCATTTAAAAGAAAGGTTGAAAAGCTTAATTTTTAGGCAAATGGTTGCTTTTGAAAGAGAGTTCAAGACGTTGAAAGCAAATCGCTTAGTTTGACCCAATTGGCTTTTGTTTTTCTGTGACTTTTTCATTCTCATGAGATATCTAAGCAATTTCCATTAATTTAGCTCTAGCCCTGCTTTCCATGCCTAGTATACACTCTTAAGGTTTGGGAAAACCTTCTTGGTATTTCCCTTAGTCTTTTTTCCAGTGGTGGGACACCATGAACCACTTGCTCTCCGACTGCCTTTTCACTGGGTGCTTTTGGTGGGAACCCAGCACCGTAAGAGTGAGCAGAGCTTGAGGTGCTAAGTGCAGCAGGGCTCGGGACTTCCACCCTGTAACTCTGCCTCACGGAGCGACACGTACTGGCCTGAGGCACCTCTACTTTTGCCTTAGTTGCCCCCCAAGCAGAAGAGGCTGTTGTAATTTATCTAGAGGACACTGATAATCAGTACTCTTCTGAGGTGGTTCATGAGTGAATGCAATGAGGTGGCAGCCTTCAGAAGATGCAACCTTCAGTTTATTTGGGGAACTTGACTTTTGAAAACCCCTGGAAGTGATATCAACAGAGCCCAGATGACACAAGCAGCTGGGCTCCACTTCCGAAGGGAGCACTTGCCAGTAACCCAAAGACCCTCCTTGTAAGTCTAGGAGGAAGCGAAGCCCGGAGATGCTGAAGCCACGCCAGCCCTGCTGAGGGTAACACTTGATCTGCAGAGAGGAATAGGAGTCACGGGGAACATGAGACTACTGCCAGAGTCATTCCACATGCTCCAGGAATTTGGTCACAGGAACAAACACCGTGGTGTAAATTCTGCCCGTGGGAAAGAGGCGCCTCCTTCTCGAGAGCACGGGCCAAATTATTGTCCTAGAGAACTCTCCCCCATCTTCAGGCTAGCCCGCAGCTCAGCAGGAAAAGTCTATCATCATTTAGACAGGTGACCTACCAGTACTGAATTATCCGTGCAAAAGCTGTGTGAGCTGTGATAACTGAAATAAAAGAGGGGGTTTAATTGCATTGAATGTGCTAGAAGGAGGAGAGCTAGGTTTTCCTGGGGAACACTGCCATATGTGACTCTACATGCATTTATCCTTCCTTTGGCTTGCAATGTGGAAAAAGTCAGTAATCAGAGTAGCTCATGACGTGCTTAACTTGCAGGGACTACTTGTAGCATTCAGGAATAAACCAAAACCTCATTGAAGTTGGAATGATCATTTAATTTAAATTACATTTATCACTTCTCAGATAAAACTACTTGCTTCCTGGCTTTACAAAAGCGACAGGAGATTGCTTACCACAGGGGAAAGATGCCTGAGTGGGAGACAGAAGGAATGTGTTTTGGAACTTGCTTACAGCTCTTGAAACTGCTTTGCTACTCACAGACACTCCATCTCTATGGCTTCACACACCACATTTAGAAAACCTTAGCACTGCCACTTTTTTTTTCCCTTTTCTTTTCTTTTTTTTGACCAAGATTCAATTGCCATCTGTGACTATTATCTGTTGCTCCTTGTTGACTTCATCAAGGGGAGAAGGCTGTCCCCTGCTAAAGCCAAAACAGGGTTTGGAGTGTTTTTGTAAGGCACGGATATTTTGCCAAAAAAAGAAAGGGAAGGGGAAAAAAAAAAAAAAAGGAGAGCAAGAAGATGTAGCAATCTGAAAGCAAGAAATGAATCATGCACAAAAAATGCCTTACATTACTGGCTTCTTGGTCTGATTTCATTGTTTCCGCAATGTATTTGATTCCCTCTATAGCACTTTTCACATCTGGATTTTTGGTAAGCGGGGAGTAGAAGTTGACAGGCACAGAACCTGGCTTCCCAGAAATTTCAGAAATATCAATGTCTTCTGCAAAAATATTTTTGTCTTGTTTATCCCTGGACGGTCGTTTCATTGTAGAGAAAAACATGATGTTTGGGATTGTGTCGATAAAGATCTGAAAACAAAGAAGGAGAAAAGAGAGATGCTGGTCGGCGGGGCTGTGTTACAGATGCAGCTGTGTACTGAACAAAGGCAAGCCTCTCCGGTCCCAAATCGCTTCCCGCGATGGATCGGCTTCAGATTCCCTCTCGGAGTATGTCACAGCCTGTGCCTTAGTCACACTGGAGCTTTTGTCAGCCTTATGTCCTGGGGCAGATGGAGTCACCCGCAGGCCTGTCACACATTTTCTGGAAACCGTTTTCCTCTGCCATATAGCCAACATCTACGCATGAAGAGGGGTGCTACGTCCCGGAGCAGACCCTCATCTAATTCGGAACATACTGCTTACGAATCTGGCTTGAAGAATGGACTACAAAGGACGTCTTTTGGTTACTTATGTTTGACTTCGCTATTACAAATGTTTGTTATACGTGCATATAAGGTTTACAATAATTTCCTTTGGAATAACTGAGGCTGTTGCCAGAGCAATTTTAAGGACATGCAGTGTTTGCCTGTTGAAATCTCTCTTCTGCAGGGATTGTTCATGCCACAGAGTGAATCTGATGTAAGCTGTAGCCTTAAAAGTATAATTAGAAATACACAGAACAATCTCCTATTCATGACATGGTTTAACATGAAGCCGGGCAGGCTTAAAAAAGGCAAGAATAACTGAATGGATCCCCTTTGGTACTGTCTCCCTGGCAAAGAACTTGTAATGACAGACGTCCAATTTTTTCCATATCTCATGGTTACCATTTAGTCTAGCATGCAAGGATCTCCTTGCTTCCCAAGGACTGCAGAGTAACTGTATTTACTGGAAAAGTACAGAGAAGATCACGGCTTTTGCTGAACTCTCTTTTCCAAAATGGGGTGCTGAACACAGGCATCCCAATGGCCTTTGTGCTCTGCACTCACTCAGGCTGGTGAACTTGGCCTCTGGCAGGCAGCAGTGTTTTGCAGTCAGATGGAGAATTAGACCAGGAAACGTAACTGGAGTCCAGTTGGCCCACGTTCCTTTCCCTGTACCTTCAGCTGCCCGTGCTTTGCCTCATCTGTTCCCTGCAAGGCTCTACCCCAGTGGACAATTTTGTTACTGAGAGGAGCACCTTAGCAGTCTTGCTGACTTTATGCACAGCTAAGTAGTAAACACTGGCTCTTGTGCCTAGAGAGATTTAACGTGATGCATTTACTTCCCCAATTCTCGTTGACTTTTATTAGAAAACCTGCCAATAAAATATGGAGCACTCAGTGGAAACCAGGAAACACGCAAAGCCATATAGCTCACCTTCCTGACCCAGTGCGGCATGGTGTGAGTGCTTGGGGAGCGGTGGTGGGTGTTGATGACGATGACCGTGATGATGATGGAAGCGATGACAAACACCATTGTAAACAACATGTATTTGCCTATCAGAGGCACCGCACTGGAGGTGGAGGGAATCAGCTCCACGATGACCAGAAGGAACACAGTCAAAGACAGCAGGACAGAGATGCTGAGAGTCATTTTCTCACCTGCCATGCAAAAAAACCCAAAACAAAACAACACCCCCCCCCAAACCATTGCTGTTCCTATCATTCAGTACAGAGAATATTTATTTGAGAAGACAGGATGTGGATTATGGCTATTCACACGCGTACACGTGTGTGCATCTGGAGTGCTATCATCTCTCCCAGCATCCAGAGCAGTAACGAGGCTGGCTGAAGCTGAGACTCTGTCAGCGTCAGCTCCAGCATTAAGGTTGGAATCACCAGGTATGACTGGGCTGAGGTATGGGTGATGGACATGCAAAGCTTACTTGCCAGGAGCTCTTCATGGGCTGTGCATTTTGAATGATGAAGTACATGCACCTGACTAATGCCTGCCCACAGCCTCCTGGGGCTGGCTTGCCTCACTCTCTGGCAGGCTCATGCTGGGCTGAGCAGGCAGACAAAAATCACATCTGACACCAGAGGTCAGTTGCTATTTGAGGTCTTCCAGTATGTAGGATGTCAAAACCGAACCACAAAACATGATTCACACACCTTTTTTCTATCCAGTTCAACTTTCTATAAAGTTTTCCACCAAAAAAAAAACCCCACCAAGTGTTTCATAGAAGGGGCTTAATGAAATTAAGCAGTATGAAAAGCTGACACAAGGTAACATGAATGAAGCAGAGGAAATGGTTGCAGGGAGCAAGAGATGCTCAGCAGGGATAAAGGAGGCCAGAAGAGTCCAGGATCACTCTTTGTGTCACACGAGGTAATTTCTGTGAACAGATAACAAGCTCTCTGCTCTAACACCGTGCCAGAGGGTCTCACTTACCCCTTGTGTGCTCACTTGCTGCGTGACGTACTAACACACTAACTACCTATGGCAAAACATAACAATCAACTAGCTAAATCTTTGTTTTGCAGAAGTTAACTGGATAGTTAAGCAGTGACTTCTGTGGGAAATCAGCCCAATTTAGTCATATCAATAGTTACAGCTTTCAGTGCTTACCCTTTATTTGCAGAATGTTTAGGGCCGTTATTTTGAGCAGAAATGTCCAGTTTTAGTAAGCGCTGCCCTTTAAGTTGGCTGGTGATTTCAAATACTCCGAAATTTCTCGGAAACTTGTAGAAGAGCAATTTCAATGGCAGTAGAATGAATAAATTCACGTACCTGAATCTGTGGGTAAGTAAAAAACCAACCCAGTTAGAAAGGAGAAGAGCAGGCAGGGAATGATGACGTTCACGATGAAGTAGAGAGGCAGGCGCTGCATGAGGAAGTGGTAGGTGATGTCCAGGTAGGGGGTGTCAGGGCAGCAAGCGTAGTACACCCAGTGCTTCCAGCCGCGGTAGTCCTTCATCACCCACTCCCCGCTCTCCATGAAGTTACTCAGATCTGGACGATCACTCTCCTGGCAGCAAAAAAAATACAAGTTCGTAATATTAGATGTTCTGAACAAAATCAAAACTTGGCAGTCACTCAGGAATGGGATTCCCAATAACTCAGGCATTTCATGCATTTTTGGGAGCAAACCGCTCTTGTCTATGTTATTTTGCCTTTGAATGTCATCCTCTACACAGCTTTCAACTAAATATTTTACAGAAACAGTCAGGGATAGTCGACTACAGAGAAAGACTCATTAAATATTTACAGATAGGAGACATACCTGAGGGGATAGGGAAAGAGTCCTTGGAAATGGAAAGTCATGACCAGTGAAAAAGCACTCCCCAAAAAAATAAGAAAACAAACAAAAGCAGAATAGGCAGCACCATAAGGAGTTGTCTGAGGCTGTCAGAGGGTAGACAGGTAGGAGACTGTTAGGGCAGAGGAATTATGCGTATGCAGAATTTTAGAAGCCAAACCAGGAAATTTTGTGCTAGATCTACAAATAGGGCTTTTATATTTTACAGGTAGTACCTGCTTGTTTTTCAGTCAAAACAAGGTTACATTCCATTCTAAATCTGAGATTTCCTTAAAAACATATCCAGGTCTTTACTGCTTTTCCCAATTACAAACTCCTTGCTTACCGGGTTAATAACAACCACTGTACCATCATATGTCCAAGTTCCCAACTTCATACTGCAGTTCTGCTGGTCAAATGGGAAGTGTGTGACTATAATTTCACAGTAACTTTTAAAAATAGCTGGTGGTGTCCAGGTGATCAGGCCTGTGTGCTCCAGAAGGACTTTGGTGCATTTAACGATGGCAAAATCACCGTCTGCACTGCAAAAGGAACAAGGACATTAACAGCAATATGGGCAGCATAATTAACCTAGTCACAAAAGGATTTCTCTGGCTGCAGATCGACTGGTCCCCCCAGTGCCATCGTGCCTGCTCCTGGAGAAGCTTGCTCTGAGGCATGCTACCCACTGGCCCAGATGTCGTGGGAAAGCAGCCCCACCATAGTGGTGCAATGGGGCAGAGCTACCCCCCTCCCCAGGCAGCCGGCACCCCTTACTTGTTGTAAAGAACAAGGTCTGGCCGCCAGATATCATCTGAGGGGATGCGGATTTTTTTCACACCGCCGTAGTCGTCTGGATTCCACTTGAGGTTGACGTCCGTCCACTGCTAAAGAGGGAGGATTTCATCCACTGAGAGCCTCTTCCAGCACTTCTGGGGGTAGTTTTGGTACTTCCTAGAAACATGCACCCTTGCTTTGGGACATGCATAAACATATGCTAGTGGGACCCCCAGCTAATTTTTTACATTAACTTAAATTTTGGTTTAAGCAGCTTATAAAAAAATAGAAAATAATATAGAAGATAAATATACCAGAAGTCTACTGTTTAAACTACAATGCGAAATGCTTTTCTTAAGGCTCTTAGTGTCTAGTGCATTTTGTTCTTCAGAACTCAGAAAGAAAATATGCTCTGCTTGCTGACCCACCTGTCCAAGTTGTCCCTGAAAGTATAACAGAGTAATTCATTCCTGTCTGTGTCCAGTGCATTTATTTGAATTGGATTACATGGTGAACAATATTTAGAGTTACCTGTTTCAGGCGTACATTGGTTGTTACAATCTGATTTACTTCATCCTTTAAAGAAAAAAAAAGAAAGAAAAGGAGGCAGTAGCAGCAAACATCAGGATTAAAGGAAGAAAAATTGTTTCCTCAGAAAAATGACACCGTTTGGCTCTATCACATAAACCAGGGGTTCAACATGTACCACATGTTCACACCGTACCACGCTAATAAGCTGAATGAGCTGCAGCCCGACGGTGACGACGACAGCGTCCCGATGGTCCTCCACTGGGCGCACCACCTTGTTGTAGTCCCTGAACAAGTCGTCGACGAGGCGAGTCTCGTCTTCATAGCACAGGGCCAGCCCAGCTGCAGAACAGCAGGGGTGGCATCAGTGAGGTGGGACAGGGGACACGCCGTCAGTCTGAGGCGGGCATGAAGGAAATACTGTGAACAGCAAGCTGCGGGCAGTGGGCGAGCACCGAGCCCGCTGCGTGACTCCTCCTCTCAGGCGTGCATTATGTGCATTGCAAATACTGTCAGCAGGGGTAACTACTTATCTGATCTGGAGGTCAGCTCAGGAGTAAGACAACAACAGCCTCCAACCAGGAGATGAACAAAAACAAATAGCCATGCTTATGGACATCAGACTGAGCATTAGGAATCTCCTCCAGGCTCCCCTAATGCGCAACTGCGCTTACATGCAATATTTGTGGACAGTGAAGCGTAGAGAATACCCATAATCAGGGATTTCTGATGTTGCCTTCTCCGCCTTCAATTCCACGGACTTGCCTGTAGCAGTAACATTAAAGGACAGGGCCAAGCACAGCAGTCATTGAGGTGAAAGCACCACCCGGACCCCTTGCATCTGCAGTTTAAGCAGAGCAGGAGCTCCTCTCCACAACAGGAGTTGCTCAGATTGTGTTCACGGTGAGAGAGAAGGAAACCATTCACAACGCGGCCTCACATTTCCCTCTCCTCAGGGAAGGTCTCCACCTGCCCTCGGAGAGCTCTGCCCACAGACTGCTCAGTGTGACTCGGTTACACGGAAGAGCCCTTGTACGAAGAGCATCACGAGTGAAAATGGCAGGTAGCAGCTTTGTTTCAGTGCAGCTTTAGCAGTGCATGTGCCTGGCATTGTACTCCCAAGGGCAAGGGCTCAGGTTTCCACGCACAGAAAAAGAGACGAACCCCATTTCCAGGTCACCTGTTGCAGAACAAGCAGCCACATCACGTACCCAGGCTGGAGCTGCTTCACCGTTACCAGGGTGTAAAACAAATGGAAGGGCGGGCTTGGGGATGTTTTTGTATGTACCCCCTTTTAAAGGTAGTGAGAGGGAACAGAACAGCTGAGCCTCACCACAAACATTTTTGGCAGATCCCGTCCTTGCCTTCTCCTCTCAGTTTGAATCCCAGGCCGTTGAAGTCAACAAGAACTTTGCTGCTGACTGCAACCTAAGCCAGGATTTTCCCTTGTTTCCTAACTGACTTTTCATCAGCTCCTTTTATATAGTTGAGCTGAGGTGCCAAGGATTCTGCCTCGTCCTGCCATGAGATGGTATTAAAACACTTGGATGCCTTTGAGAAAAGCTGTCTGCCGCAGACAAGCACCGCTTGCTTCCCCTGCCAGGGGGCTGGGCTGGGGTGGGCAGGAGTCGTCTTTCAATTTTTAGATATGATGCTGTGATCATAACTTAAGTCAAGCTCTTTGCTATGCTTTATTAATCGGATTAAAATCCTTCACATTGCTACCTTCTGGTGTGGCTTGGTAGGAATTTAGTATACTGCTTGAATTTTGTGAAAAGTGTTTAAGATCACAAAATACTTACTCTTTTAAGGGACGGTTTAAAAAGAATTATCCTGGTACAACACATGCAGCTGCAAATCAATTCTGCTTCCTTGTCGGTAGTCTCACAACTTAATGAAATTTCTTGTAATGAATTTTTACGTTTCAAGCCATGTTTACTAGATCCTTTCACACATTTTGAAATACAGGGAACACTAGAGTAAATGGGAACATGGCAAAAAGATGACAGAGAGAAAGACAATTAAACACAAAAACTTCTCACTTCAAAATATCTGGTGTCTGAAATTACAAATATCTGAGCTGTTACCAATGCACTCCAGAGCTCTCATTTAAATGATTTGGTGTGTTCATAAAACCTTATCAGCAGGACAGGCTGCTCCCAGAACACACGTTCGCTCATACTGATATATACGCAAAGCCCTGGTCTTGCACCCTGAGGAAGGAGACAACCCCCATTCAAGGCAATGGCTGGAACACCTTTACCTGCGGAGACGAGGAGGAGTACGTGGTGGACCTTCATCATCCCGGCTCCCTCTTGCTGCAGTCATACAGGCGGAGGCACGCACAAAGCGCCTTTACGGTCTCTTCAGAGGAGGGCTGTGCTGCCTCCTGCCAGGGTGCTGGCGAAATATATCCCCCGAGGTATTGATTTACAGCACCTGTTTTGGGGGATGACAGCTGAGGGGCACTGCACCGCCGGGCTGGAAATGGGAGCACAATGTGTTTCACCAGCCAAGTATCTTCTGCAGTCTACAGAAGGTAAGTTTTTTTTAAGTGGCAATGTGATCTGTGACTTAATAAACAAATAAATATATAAACAAAGATAAGAAAGGATTATCTGTAGAGTAACTGAACACCTCGGTGAGATCTCAGAAACTTCCTGAGCTGGAGACCCGAAGCTGTGCGTCATCCTTTTTGATGAGAGCAACTTGCCAGATTTGGGATTTTGTTTCTCTGAGGTAAAACAGATCCCAGCCATTTATTTCTGATGCACCCTCACCAGCGCACAGACTGCGCGCTGGGATGAGGCTGCTCCCTTTGCTTCACAGACGGATGAGAAATCTTTGAAGAAGTGAACAAATACATTCAAGAGAGATCCACCTCCTTGAATCTACTGGGATTTTCAGAAGGTACTGGTAGAATCCCCCCCTTGAAAGCTGTTAACCTACGTAACCTGAAGTAGGAGGGAAAACCCTCCCATAGATACCTATAGGCTTGCTGAACTGTGAAAGGCAAATGGTAGGAATATATGTTTGGTTTCTGTAGCAGGGTAGGTTCAGTGGATTCCTGCAGGGCATGCTAGTGCTTGCTCATTGTTGTCATAAATCACCTGGAAAAGGGGTGAAAAGTGAGGTTTTTGGTAATAATACTCAGTTATTCAGGCTAGGAAAGAAAATGACCAACTGTGAAGAATTATATATATATAAAATATATATGATGAGTTCCTCTGAGCTCACTGACATTACTCAGGAACAAAATCTTGAGACGGTTCTGTGAAGTGCTCAGCAGCATGAGAAAAGGAAGTCCATCAGTTCCTAGGAAAAGAGATGAAGCAAACAGGAAAGATGCCACTATAAATCCATGGTGTCCTGAGTGCTCTTTTTAGTTCTGGTCCTCCGGTTTCAAAAGGGGGCTTGGATAAAGCCCAGGAGAAAGTGACGATGACACCCGTGGTACAGGCTGGCTTCTGTACCTGGAACGGATAGATAGTATGAACCTTCAGTCTGGAAGAGAAGCCAGAGAGGGAAAGGGCTTTGGTAGGGTCTGTAAAATCGCAAATGGTCTGGAGAAGGCAGATTTGGATTCACTCATTGTTCTGGTGCAAAAAAAGTAGAGGGCATCAAGGGAAACTTGAGTTGGCAGGCTTAAAGAAGACACTTCTTCACACAGTATGGCCGCGGTGGAACTCAGTGCCACAGGAGTTTCTGGTTGCCAGAAGTTTGTGTGTATTCAGAAAAATCAGTTTGATAAATTAATTTCATGTTGTTAAATAAAAAAAAACCCCAAGAAGTCTGTCACAGAAGTCCCAGAGTGACAAGGCACGGGCGGCTGGGGCAGTATCCTGGGGAAATACTGCTCAATGCTTGCCCTGTTCTTGCACTTTTCCCTAGCACCTGCTGTTTGGAGACACTGGACTAGGTGACCTGCCACAACTATTCTTACACGCTGCTCCAAATTTCCTTTTCCAGAAAACATTCCCCACAAAAACATTTCTTAGCTTTGCCTCTGGGTGACACCAGACGTACTTTCTATTTCTTATGGATATCCTTTGTGCTGTCTGCCAGCTGGTTTGGCGTTTCATGCTGGATGCCTTTTTTTTTTTTTTTTTTTTTAAATCACTCCCCCTCACCCACTAACTCATCATTCAGCCTCTGCATTTACATTTATCCTCCAGTGAAAACTCTCCAGCTACATAACTCTGGCCTCGTCCTGGCCGGTGCCTCGGCCAGCAGCTCCCATTGTTGCAGCTATCTTATTTCAAACAAGCGGCTGGCCGCTTCCAACCTTTATCCCGGGCTGGACAGCTGCCGTGCCCAGTGGAGATACAATCGCAGGGAGGCATTGCAGGAACGCTGACGATGCCTCTCTGGATCCTCTCGGGGTCTCTCAAAGCATTCCTGCCCACCCAAGGCAGGGCTGGCAGGTTCGCTCCGAACAGATGGAGGAGAGTGTTACCACGGTCTTTGGCAAATTATAGCTCTTGGGTAACGTAAGTGTCTGTCCCTCACCAAAAAAGGTCTAGCTGCTTGGAATCAGCAGGATGCAGAAGCCGTACGAGCCCCAGGAAGCCTGCAGCCTTGGCGTGGGTTATTTCTCTTGCAGCTGGGCTGAGCTGAGAACAGCCCCCTGACCCGAGAGCCAGCTCCACCTCACCGTCTGGAGGCCAGAGCTCACGCTGGAAGAGGCAGGAGCAGGTATCTGGAGAAGGCCTTGGGGGAGCGACAGCCTGGCTGCGAGGAACGTTCACTGGCAGAGACACAAGACTCTTTCCCTCCCCCAAAAAATCAAGGCAACCCAAACTGCTGCGGTTAAATATGGACAGAGAAGTGAATGCCGCTTGTTGTTAATGGGGGAATGCAACCGGTCGTGACTGAGGTGAAAAAGCACAGGGGGGGACACACGAACTGAGTGCCTGAATTTGATCTATTGCTAAGAAGGGTATGTTCTTTGCCTTCAGAGCTTTTTTGACAAAGGTTTTATTCCCACACCGAAAACCCTTTTCACGTCTATCTCAACTCCAAGCTTTCTGGCTTGGATTGTGAGGCCCCCCCAGACCTCAGGCAAACCCACTTCCCAGCGTGCTAACCTGGCAGAGCAGGTCTCATTCCTGTCGATGGGAAGGAAGCAGAACTCACCACTAGCTGAATTTAGGGCGTCGCTCCTTCCATTCATGTACCAGGAACAAGAGCTGGGAGGGCGTCTGCCCACTCCAGCCCGAAGGAAGCCAGCCATGAACAAATACTGCTGCACATGAGTCTTTTTTGGCAGGGTGATCTCATACAGCCACGTTACGAGTGAGCAGAATACCCAATACTTTTGACAGAGTGAGGAATACAAGATTTACAGCGAAATCTTTGTCACAGAATTGCATGCATAAATGCAATGTCCGACTAGAATGAGCAGATGCAGGAGGCTCCAACAGCTGCAGGGACTGCAGGGCCTGCATGGGGGAAGCAGAAGTGAAATTAATCAAAAGAATAAAGAAAAGGTAGACATTACATTGGGGAAATTAAGGGCTCAAAAGCTGAAAAATAATAGCAGTGTTCGTTTAGGTTTTTTTAGCTTCCAAATGCAGCATATGCATTTTTAAAATGCATTTTGGTATCAGAAAAAGGGCATTGTTGGTGACAGTAGATTATGAGAGCACTGGATAAGAGAAGGCAGATGGCTAGACAAACAATTTGTGAATTTGCCACGTGTTTGTTACCAGGTTGCCCCTAGTTGTAGACAGCACGGCACACGTTTCCCGCTGGAAGCCATCTCACGGGATCTGGCGGCCCAACGCCGCTGCCACCAGATGGCAACAGACGGCTAAAAAAGATGCAGCGGGCACACGACCGGCATTTGGGAGAGGGCGGTCGCAAACAACCCCCAGCAAGAGCGACACGGGGGGAGTAAGTATTTTCAAGAAGAAATGCATTCAAGAAATTAACCACAGTCTTGAGATGCTAATGGACTGTACTTCCCCTGTTTATTCCAGTGCCCCTAAGAACATGCCGAGCATTAATATTCACATCAGTACGTATTGACAGATAGGATTTAATTCCACAAATCAAGAAATTCAAAGCTGCAGTTTCCCATACTAAGACACACCTCAGCCATCCTGCAAATATATTTTACCCCCATGGATGTTTGTAGCAAATTTGTTTTCAGCATACCTTTTCTTTTTTTCCCCACTATACAGGCCAAAGGAATTAAAAATACCAAAAATTCACGCAAAAGTGGTGATCTTAAACTCTACAGTTCAGAGCTTACATATTACAGCACAGACACGGTGCACATTTATCTAATCAGAAGGATGCTTCTGAAAGAAGGACTTGAGTCTGGAAAGAAAGAGAAGAGCAAGGAAAAGGTCCACAGTCAAATAGAGAAACCACAATCACAAAATACATAGTCAGATCAGCGGCACAAGTGTTAACCTGTTGCAGGTGAGGAGAAACACTGCTCCCGTTTAAACAGGCATCAACCCTCACAGTCACGCTGCTCAGACAAAAATGACGCTGGCAACAGAGACTCATTTACCCAGCCTGAGCCAGGCGGGTGCAGCCCTGAGAACGGAGACCAGCAACAGCTGAGAACAACCAGGTGAGGTGACAGGGCACAAGCTGACCAGCCACACAGCGTCAGAGGAATCAGTAAGAAGGCTGCAGCTTCACATTGCCTTTCTGTTCTGGAAACTCCAGAAAACCAGTCCCGGAGCTGAATAAAGTTGCCGAATAAAGCAGCAGTAAATTCCCTTGCAGCTATCATCCCTGAGAAGGTTGCTTCTAGGCTCCTGTCTGAGTACTAGGGCTTATCTCTGGGACCTAGGTGAGTCATCCTGGAGACCCAAAGAAGACAACGGAAGAGGGTAGATCCATTAGGTGTGAGGTTTGCTCTGCCCTGCTCCTGGGGGCCACTCTGTCAGCACAGCAGCTTGTGTGAGCCGTGCTGGAGTGGCCAGGACAGCAAAGGAACAGCTTTGCTGATCCATCCCCTTATGAAGACTTTCCTGAACAGCAGGACTCCTCAGATACTCTGCTTCTGTGGTCAGGAAAATCTCATTCATACTTGGATGCAGCTAGGTGACACCTCTATTTATTAAAACTCTGCCCTTTCCCAGCAGCACAAGTCACCAGCTGGAAAATGCACTCAGCCTGGTACAGACCACTGCTACTAACTGTTATCATGATCATCATATTATATTTTGGGTACATATTCTGATGCTGATTTGCTTTTGTAAGTGTATAGTTGAGTTACTACCAGTGCAGAAAGTAGAGCCTGGCATTGCCTGACTTCTGGAAATGCATGCATATCATACCCCTACCCCATTTCACACAGTGACTTTCATGAGTGGGACCACAGACAGCATTTAGCCTGAAGTGAGCATCTCTGGATGCTCACATTTACATGTTTAAATATACATATCTGTTTTTAAATGCACACAATTCTCCGTTGGAGTAACTGCAGTGCAGACTGTTCCAGTTTAGCTTTACATAAAAGCAAGCTGCTTGTTCAGCTCCTATGAGGTCTGACACATTTTGGCCAGTATTCTGTAGTTCAGAGTTTTCCTGAAGACATTTTGAGGGGAACTCCACTACACAGCTAGTGGAAAGAAGAATGGCAATGTGGGAAGTATGTTTTAATGCTTAAATGCTGCTGCTGCACTGGTTAGCTGCTTCTCTTATCCAGTTCACAGGAGGAAAAAGAAAAAAAAAAAAAAATCACTTTTTAGCTCTTAACTGACACAGGCTCTTCTCTGACTGCTAGCCCATAAAGATATAATTGACTACAACCCTTTTGCAATGTCATCACTCCCAAATACAAAAGCAATTAACTCTTGGAACATGGAGCACCCCATGGCACATTCCCCACATAGCCCCGGCTACGGGATGAGAGCACAAACATCCATCTGGACATCATCTGCTTCCCATGGAGCGCCCGCGTCGCAGTGAGAGGCGGGCACGCTAAACCATCCCACATCACACCTGCAGCACGTGCAACCGGGATAAACTTTTGCGATCCTGAGAACACCTCTGTAACCCTGTGAGAGCCTCGAGGTATCTAGCTTTGAGGTGCAGATTCTCTCATTGCTAGTATTAGCTGGATAAACACATAGAAACAAGTTAATTTTATTTTTAATTCTGCAAGTAGGCCGAGTGGCAGAGCACTCTCTCCCTTCCCACACAGTGCTTCCCCTCCCCAAGCCCTCGCTGATCCCTGAAAACCCTTAAGAGAGCACTCTGCAAGGCATCCCTCTCACCTAGAGCTGCAGTGCTTGCCTTTAAAAAGTCAACATCTACCTCACTGTGCTATCTGAGCCATCACAGCGTTTTAAAGCAGGAAACACCATCCTCTACCCATGCTGTCCATTAGCTCCCAGGGATGGATTCCTGCTCCTGCACGTGACACACTTGGATTTGTTGATGTGTTCTTTACCCGGGACTGACCTCGTGCCAAAATACACACTTTTATTGCTTATGTTGGGATCTTTGCCAGCACACACACAGCATTTTGTTGGTAATTAGTGGAAAATACTGACTTCTGGTTCCTGGTATGTAACTCTCACCTGTCAGATGAAGTTTATTTTGCCTCCTTGGCAGGAGAGCAACAGCTTTGCCACGTTGCTCGTGTTGGACAACAGGGAACTTACAAGCTTGTGTTTATAACTGACAAAACAGAAAAAACCCCCATACCCTCAACTCAAGAAACACCTTCAAAGTGATAACTAAAGTACTAAAAAAACCCACTTTTGGAGTACCTTTTGCAGCGCGTGGTGGCTCTGGGTTCCCGCAGGAGGGGTGGGGGCTTGCAGCGGCGAGGCATGTTTGGGTGGGACTGAAGGCTGGGCAGAAGTCGGGAGGTGGTTCCTACTCCTCTGACAGCCCACACTAACTTTGTACTCCGGATTGCCAAATTCCAGATTTCCCTGCTCACCAATATTTGGGATTTGACAGGAGTTCAAATCACACTCAAGACAGTTGGGGAATACCTTGGTAAACACACCACACAGCAAGGGGAGCAATGTCAGGGCAACGCTGGCGGTGCGGGAGCAAAGCAGTACAAGTAACAGCCGCGTAAGAGAAACCGGTGTTGAAACAAAGAGCAGAGATCCAGCTTAACGATTCTTAACAAAGTCTAGTTTTCAGATTAGCCTAATTGTGAAATTCATCCTCCTAGCAGACAAAGGCCACATCTACACTGACTTGTCACACAGCCCTTGAGTTTGCATTTTGTTTTCAAGCAAACAGTCTGCACTCACGTATAAAAGCTTACAGCGCGCTGAAGAGCGGCGTGCAATTGGCCTTGTGCCAGCAGCCTTTTGTGTCCAGGTGAGACGTGTCATTCTGTACAGCGTCCAGCCAGTTCACTAAGAAACAAGAGAACACTCCACGTGACCATTTTCCTTGGTCAGTTTTCCTGGCTACCTTAGGTAATCAATTCTGAAAACTCTACGATATCTTTCCTTTCTTCTCTTTCTGTGCCCCCTGCACTTGCAGGTCACTGGTGATGTACTGGGATAGGTATTGGGAGGGATGCTACGCTGCCCGCTCTCCAGGAAGGTTATGACAGCAGCAAGAGCCTCATTTCTCTGCTTCCAGTGTACTCACGTGCCAGCATAATGAGGAAGAAAGGAAAAAAAAAAAAACCCAACATGCTCACAGAGCATCGGTGCCATCCAGCAGAGACCAGCTGAGAGAAGATGACATTTGCACTCCTAGGTTCTTCTCAGTATCTCTGAGTAAATATATGCAGACTAAAAAGAACAAAAGAAATGAAGAGGGAAGTTTGGGCCATTTAAATCTTTTTATGATGCAGAGGATAGCATTTCCATGTACATTGCAAACGTTCACCACTAGACAGATTAGCTACCTTCCACCCCGTTACAGCAGTAACATAGCTACAAGAAGCGGGCAGGAGTAGGGTGGGATGCCCCACTGACCCCGCGCTGGCCTCTTCAGACTGTTGAGGGAGACAGCAGTGACCGGTGCCGGTACGCCCGGACTGCTGGGGATCCCTACCCCCAGCAGCGACTGTCACTTGGGAAGCTCTCAGCCGGCTCCGTTAGGTGAAGCAAGGTGTCCAGTTTGCCACCTTCACCTTCCGAAGCCTGTTTGCCTCTTCATTTGGGATACTGAAAGGACTCTGACTGGAGGCCAGGGAAGCTTTGGGGGGGTTAACTAGGTCAAAGCTCACTGTTGAAGTTACTCATAACAGAAGGAGACTTGGCTGTAGGTGCCCTGGCAGATGAGTTTTATGTTCTTAATTAACACTATTAGCAAACTGACATGATGGCTTAGGAGTGAGGCTAAACCTGGTACCAGAGCTGCAGATGGAAAAGGGAACATTAGTGGGGGTTTTCCTCCCACCAGCACAAGAGAGGGAAAATGTCAGATCCCTCCTAATGCTGGGAGAAACTTCCAACCCAAGGATGGACACAGACCACAGAACAAGCCAGCCCACGCTTTCCACGGCAGTATCTCCAACTCCTTCTTCAGCCTCCTCCTCTGCCAATATCCTCACCAAGCAACACCAAGTCGCTTCTATGCTGTAACTTCAGACCAACCCTTCTTGATTTACATTACAGGAAGAGAAATTTAAAGGAAGCTGTGGGCAGACCACAACTCTTCCTCCAATGAGGGGGCATGAAGGAGCTGTAGAGACTCAGCTTGCACCTATTTGAAATGATTAAGAAGGGTGAGCATCTGGATTACTGCACATGGACTACTGTTTTGGTTGTTTTTTGAACAAGATTGAAAACCAATGTATCCACTGTATTGTAACACATTTGGAAATGATGCCTTTTCTCTAAAAGGCAAGATTATGCGTGGGCTGGGGAACTACTTCCAGGAGAATTCCACAGTTTTCTGTGAGGAAGTGATCTGCAAGTTATCATTGCAACTCACCTAGGGAACAGCTTGCGACAGATGCTACAACTCCTCCACGTGTATTTGATTATTGGCCTCTGCCTACTTTCAATAAAGGTGCTCAGCTGGGCTTTGAACCTCTTTTTTTGTGAGGTATCTTGTACTGCACCACGTTGGTGGTGTCTAACCCACCTTGCAGCAATCTCAGTGTACCTGAATTCCAGTAGTTTACTGGAAGATGTCATGTGAGAGTTATTGCACGGTACAAACAACATATGTCCAACATCATGATGCTGGAGAACATGAAAGGGGATAAAAGAACAAAAAGCAATTAAAAGAATCTCTCCTCTTCCCCTTTTTGAGAACAGAGAAGGTGCTGGAGATGAGCAGTGAGCAACAGCACTGTGCTGTGCTAAGTTCTTCTGGGTTTAGTGAGTGAGCCTTCAAGTAAGCTTTAGGATACACCACCTTATGAATATTAATCTACAAAATGAGTAATTTTAATAGTTTGGACAATCCTATTTGAATTACTGACGCAGTAGTAATAAGGCATAAAAAAATGGCAAAGAGAAGAATCTTAGCATTCAAACTCTGGGCTTGATAGCAAGAAACGAAAATTACAGGCAACATCGTGCTTGAAAATGAATCCTGGTTGGCTGCCAAATGTATTTTTCAAAACAATGCCTAATTGCTTCAGGAAATACATTAATCAAAGGCTCCCAGAGGGCCAAAGAACCATTTGCTCCAATCCGCTGAGGCAGACTAGCGATAAAGACCTAAGTAATTCAAGGAGCTACGTATGTCCTTGAGACAAAATACTTACATGAGAAATAGGAAAGGATACCTAACTAAAAGCTCTTAAACAAATTCCTTGAGCAGCTTATTGACATCACTCCTGGGAGAGATCAAATAAGAAAAAATAGTACTCTGACCATAAAACCAGCAACAGACATTAGAGAAGTTCATGAATCGTGCTGTCCAAATTGAGATACAGAAGGTGGCATCAAGAATAGCATCTCTGTGGTATGGCCCAGATCACGCAGAGAGCAAACCAGGCCAGCATGAAGAAATAATCAGTCTATGCAAGGGCTCTGGAGAACAGTATAACCTGAAATGGCCATGACCAGAGGCAGGGGAAGAGTGTGCTGAAGAAGAGTTGGATCACTTGATGCGTATGTAAGGCTTCCTCTTCTCAGCACCTCAGCCCGAGGTCCTTGGGTTCTGCTGGAGGCAGAGCTCACAGCACCCACTGCTGCAGAGAGGGGACCCGGCGGAGGTTTGTTGGAGGAGCAATAGCAAGCCCTGCACCCAGCTCCTCATGCCCTGCTCTCCAGCACGTGTCCTCTGCGTTCGCTTACGCTCCTGCTAGCACGTGACCAAAGCAGAAGGCACTCTTGCCTTACATGGTTTGCTCAGCAGTCGCTTTAATCCGCATTTTCTAACCCTCCTTCTCTTGCATTGCATAAGCTTTCTAGGGCTGATGTGCAGTTGCTAAGCAGTAATTTTGCATGACTAAAAAAGAAATCCATGATTGCTAGGTTCACTAAATGTTTTTTTCCCTTATTGCAATATAATTATAGTTATAATAAAAACATTGCAGAACATTCATCAGCATGCAAAAATTAGGTCAGGGACAGAGCGAGTATATCATATATGCCTTTTAGAAGCCTTTCCTTCTTCCTTTGCCATTGGAGGGGGAAGGGCAGGAAAAGTTTGGTATTGCATAAAATCATAAATAACAGGTTTTTCCATCCTGTCAGCTAATCTGGCATAAACAGAAGTTCGTGTTCTTGTTTCTGAAGGCAGCTTGCTTCCCTCATCACAGAGCTCTCCTACAGCCTCATCAGAGGCTCCCTGCGTCCGGCCTCAGCACGCAGCGTTTTTCCCTCTGCCCTGCGGTCCGAAGAGGGAGGGCGACGCGTGCCTCCGGCGGGGAGCTGCGGCAGACGCGGCCCCCTCCAGGGCCACAGAGGCGGGGAGCAGGCGCGCTGCTCTCCCGAGGGGTGCACGCGTCCCACGCGTAGCGGGTCCAACGCGCCGCGCACGTGCCAGGCTGCCGTGCCTCCCCGCGGGCCCGCCGGGACGGGGGCCTGGACCAAGGGGTGCTGTGCCCAGCCTGCCCCAGCTGGGACGTCCCTCCCGCCGCGAGGCCGGAGGCCTGGCCCGGCTGGCAAGAGGTCAGGTCACCCTGGGCTAAACTGCTGAGCTAATGCACGGCTGGGACGTTTTCCTGAAATTGCCGCAAGATTTTTTTCCCTTTCTCCCTTTTCATCCTAAAGCTCCTAATTGTGCCCCCAAGCACTGTCCTAAATATCTTTTTTCCGAGTAGTTCTGACATTTAACTTTTACTAGACATACATTTTTAACAGTTATTCACTACCTCCATAATTTTTAATAATTTTGCCTTCCTTTATCCACACTGAAGACTTGCTTTCCCTCGTACCCTGTGTAAGCTCCTTGACTGCTACCAACTCATACCTCTTGCCAGTGCCCCTCATTTTTTCCTTAGAAGTCCGAGGAGGAAGTTTTTCTCAGTTTCATCCCTTCTTCGCCATCTTTTTGGCTGTGGCCAGCTGCCTTTTGACAAGATGCTGCCAGCGAGGTGGCTCTGGCCCTGCCCTGCCCCACGCGGTGCTGCAGACACGTGCCCCGCGGCACTGGAGACAATAAGGCCAGCTCCTGGACTAGAGATAACATGCATTCATCACAGAAATCAATTTGTTTGGAGAACAAATCAACTTAGTCATAACCTTTACTTTTTATAGACCTTTGTTATTTATTGTATTGTCATTTAACTAACACAAATACTAAAAATACTAGTTTTCTGCATTTAATTAAAAAGTTGAATAAATGTAACTTAAATCATGTAATTGCTTATATGCCCATGCAAAGTATCTTCCTGGTTAGCAAAAAGAAGTATAAAATTTACTGCAAAGACAACATTTATTTCTGCACTACCTGCTTTAATGGTTACCACGCAGGAACGATCAGAGTTTCATTAGGATAGTAACAAAAATGAAAGAAAACAAGATTAAAATGGATGCTTTGCCTACACACTTAATGGAAAATCACAACCAAATTAAAGAGATTAAAAAAATAGTCACTAGATACAGATTCCAGGGATTCAAAGTCAAGCAAGTATTTCATTGACCGTCAGGGTCCTCCAACCCACATTCCTGTCCCTAGTGCAACGCAGGACCTGGGTATTTGAACCTGAGGGACAGGCGCTCTGCGGGGGGCAGTTTTGCCCCACGTCGGGCGAGCAGCGTGGTTATCAGACACTGTTAGCCTTAATTATTTGAATATTGAGATTATTTAATTTAAACATATTCTGAAGTTTTATCATCACTTGGCATGCAGTTTCCTTCATATCTCATTTTAATTTGAGACTTGGGGAAAATACAGTGTGCTTATTACGCAGGGACTCGGCTGCCTGACCCCCAAGCTCCCGTGCGTACCAGCTGCAGTAACTCCTCATTAGGGAGCTCTCAGGGGAGGGGGTGTGCAGGCATTAAGGAAAAGCTGTGCTTCTCCAGCTGGGGTTTGGGGGTGTGGTTTGTTTGTTTTGTGGTGGTTTTTTGTTGGTTTTGTTGTGTGTTTGGGGGTTTTGGTTTGTTTTTTTTTTCTTTTTTAAAATTTGGTCAGCAAACTGACTGCTCTTCTCTCAGCAGTGGGTCCCCATTTAGGTTTTCTCCTTTCCTGCGGGAACGTCCATGATCATAAGTCACTTATTAAACCCTGCTAGAAAAGAGGCATCTCCAGCAGGAGACCAGTGCTTGGTGGTAGCTAACAAACCTTGTTTGCCCTGCATGTGCTGGAGAGCTTGACTATCCCCAGAGCGAATCTAGGCTTGCTCTTTTGGGGATTTTTTTCTCTGAGACTGATCCAGCTTTGCACTTACCATCATTGCTTCTAAAGGCAGTCGAAAGCATCTGTAAGGCGAGGGGAGCAGCCATTCCTGTCAGCAGCACCCATCTGCGCTCCACGGAGACAGAGGAGCTGGGTATTTCACACAAGGAGAAAATGCAATTGTCCTGATTACTCTTATTTACTACACGCTTCTTGCTATACACTTTAGAAATGGGGCTTCAACTACCTCGCGCAGCGACGAGGAACAGCGGATGCCTTTTGCTCAGGTAAGCCGAGCGCTCCTCCGGCTCACCGGGGCAGCCAAAGGACACAGGGTGCCACCGCCACTGCCGGAGCTGCTGAGGCAGAGCCGTGCCCGGCTCTGGCCGTGCCCCGTGTCAGCTGCTGCCGGGTGCTCTGAGAAAAGGATGCTCTTGCCACGGCTGGCTGTGGTGGCATCAGGTGTCAGGGACCAGCAGGTAGCCAGTCAGGTGGACACAAGCAGTGCAACAAGGGAGTCAAACGCGTGCGTGCAAAACCTTCCCAGCATTGTTTAGAACAAAACCCCTATCTCCTGGTGGCAGACCTAATGGTGTTAGGAATAGAACCATGGGGGAGTGCCACGCCAGGGAGCTGACTGCAGAGACAGGGCCAGCCACAGCCACCGAGTCCCTGCGAGGTACCCTGGAAGGGAAGGCAGGAGTGATGGATGGTCTGAGGACTGGGATACACAGGGCCATTAGGCAACACAGGAGTGAGAAAATGCATTGCATGCTGTCGAGGCAGCGGGGGGAAAGGCAGTATGTTTAGGAGCTGGCTTGGAGCAAGGTAGCAGTGAACATATGTGGCTGCTGGAGAGTGCAAGGCAGATGCGACTGGGGAGCATATGGGCCATCGCTCTTGGGCTGGGGCGGGGGGGCAAGGCTGTGGTCAAAGACATACAGTTTTCCAGCTGTGTCAGTTCATTAGGATAAATAAAGTGATAATGTGTACTAATTAATACATGAATTATAGCAGCAAGTCAATTTTAGTGCTACAGAAGATTAAAAAAAAAAAAAGGCAGAAGAAAAGGATGATACTTCAGATTCTCTCAAAACCTGCCCCTGCTCGGCCTCTCCATCAGCCCCCAGCAGCCTCCCAGCCCAGAGCAGCGCTCCCCACGTGCTTACCAGCATGCACCCCCAGCTTCACCCTTTCCTTCCCGGGATCCTTCATTCCCCGCTTCCAGGGGAGCTGTAGGAGAGAGCTGCCTTCTCCCCTCTCCTCTCCTGGCCGGGCATGCAAGGGGAGGGGTGGGACACAGGGAGGCACCTTACTGCTGACAGAAGGGGGCACAGCTGGTTGCAGTTGGGGGGGATCATTCCTCCTCCTCCTCCGGATGGTGTTGGCTGCCTGAGAGGAGGGAAAGGGCGAAACCTCCAAGCTGCCCTAGCAGCCTCACTGGGCTGCTCTCCTTTGGGGCTGGCATTAGGGAAGGTGATTGACAGCAACCCCCTAATCCTAGCATCTCATTATGTCTTTCTTCCCCGCAGGTCCCACACTCACTCACTCCCTTCTCCTTTTTCCCTTCTTTTATTGCCAGCCCTTCAAGCTGGGCCTTTTGCCAGTCCTTGCCTCCCCGAGGGCAGCTATGCCACTTTTCCGGGACCTGCTGTTTCATTCTCCCACCTCTTTTCTATCCCTGTTTACCCTGGTTCCTCCACTCTGTTTTGTGCCATGGGGTTCTGCCTTCCTTGATAATTAGACATTTCCACTGTTCATCAAAATAATTAGGCTCCAAAGCATTCATCGAAGGTTTTGAATTGAACCAATGCGCCATTTGCCACTGATCTTCTCCGACGTCAGTATTTCCCCATGCACAAGGCAATGAAGCAGGAGAGCCAGGTGGGTGCCGCCGAGACACCGTTCGGTCACAGGCGATGCCACTGCCTCGCCTGCTGCTCCCGGCTGCAGCGCTGCCGCCAGAAACCCCGACGGGGAGGCAGCGTTCAGAGCGAGGAGGATTACAGCACAGAGAATTCTAACAACGCCAAACCAAACTCACTGGCAACACCATTTTTTTTGTCAGAAATTGTAGAAATGGAGGAATTAACACTTGTAAACACTGCAAACCTTCCCAGCGTGAAAGTCCACGTGCACCCGCCCAGGGACAGCTACTCCTCGGGGCGGACGTTTCTGCCATGCTAGGAAGCGCTCCTGGGGACAGACCGTCAATGGATGGAGTGTCTCCATCAGAGGGGCCACAGCAAGGCTGATGACAAGTGATTTTTTACGCATTGCTTTATCAGAGCAAACAGAGAAATTACCAGTTTTGGTAATTTACCTTTTAATGGTGTCATGGTTGAACCCCAGTAGGTAGCTAAGAAACGTTTGCAGGGCAGGCCAAAGGGTCTGCACCAGCAAACTTTAAGCTTTTGCACTTTAAGTGCAAAGCAAGTGCTCTGTGATGTCTTTGCATTTGAAATTCAGTGGTGTATCCATCTACTCTGGGCAGCTACAACTGCATAACGGTAAACTGCAATTCCAGTTTGTATATAGGTAATTATAACTATATATATATATATATAAAATATGAAGGAGTAGATGGCTTGACAATACTTTTTTGTTTGTTTAAGAGTTCTGAAGCATTCTTGAGAGGCATCTCGGACAATGAAGAAAGACATTTTCAAACTAAAGAGGAATTTGTGGAAACCTTAGCAAAGTGTCAGGCTCCAAAGTATTTAGATCAGAATGGTCTTGTCAAAACTGGTTAAACTCTAACTCACTTCGTCTACATCAGAGGTTGTTCAGGGTTAAAGTGCCAATGTAAAAAATAAAAAAACCCAGTATTTTTGAAACATGTTCGTTAAGTAAAAATAAATAGCTTAATGTTAGAGTTCTAAAAGCAAAATTTAATAAATTAATATATGCATGCCAGATAAAAATACAAAATTACAATTGAAATAGCAGTAATAATAAAGGAACACTGCTCAGCATTGCAGATTTCACTGCAACCACCATAAACATCATGGAGAATTACTTAAAATAACATTTAAAGTACACATTTTGTTTCTGTTAAAAACAAATTACTATATGATGAAAAAACTGAAAGAAACCCAAGAAGAAATCAGCCCCCCAAAGTGGCAGAGAACGTATGAAATGTCAATAAACTGCCAGAGGCTCTATTTCACATAAGTCGGCCTTCTTTTTAGTATCAGAAACCAATTACATAGAACATAAAAGCAAATTCACAACAGGTTTACACGGAGAAACATGCTGAATTACAATCACAAACTATCCAGAACAAAGATGCTGCACCAGTTCAGTTGTTTTCTTCATGGAATGAGTCTCACCAGAACAGGGAGAACAGGGAGCAAATCATGCAATAGCTTTAGGCTTTTTGTTTTTTATTTTAACATGATAAACACCCAGGATTACTAGTACTGGAAAGTATGTGTTAACCTTTTTCAACATCAGCTGAATGGCACTACAGAAACGACAAAGAGTTCCTTCATTTTTATCCTGAATACATCGAAAGCTCTAGCAAATATGGAATTCAGCGACAAGAGCCATTAAATTACTTTAAAATATTCCTTCATCCATAGAACACTGTTGCTTCCTTTTTTATTACAAAACCCCCAAAATACTCAAAATAAAATGTCTTCATTTTTTATAAGCATCTCCACCACAAGTCTCTGATAACGGATGTCATTCAATGCAGCCATCGCATCCAGTTCTGGCGCTCTCATAAGAGTTGGTCCAAAAACTATGCCCAGATTCTCTGCACTCATCAGATTTTCCTTTTCATGGAGCGTTACTCTGTAAAAAAAGGACAGCATTTTTCACATTCTTGCGGTGCCAAACTATGTCTGCGTATGCTTGAAAACCTGGGAAACTGGACAGAAATGTTTGCCTCTCCCCAGAGCCCAGGACAGGCTGCCGCTTCCGGCAGGATACATCCGGAGGCATCGGGTGAAACACTCAGAAGTTAGCGAGTGCAAACGCTGTGCGGGTTTACAGTGAGTCAGATGTCTCTGTCCTCCTACCACGCACACAGACCACGTTTACTTGCAGGAGGGGTTGGTACTCCACAGCGAGGGAGGGGGCTGAGGGGTGAATTCAGACAAATCGGAACAATTTTGCTTTCGCTCTTTACAGCGGCACCATTCAGAGGCCGTTCCTATGGGGAGCGGACCGTGTTTGTTATTACGTTAGCAGTTTTATGGTCACTAGAGACGTGCTATTGTGCCCACCCAGATGGGACGCTGCCCGGGTTCCCCTGGTGGCATGGCTCCACGTGGTCACACTGCACGTCTGGTGTGTACGACGGCAATGGGGATGAAGCACACCACATGTGAATTCCCTGCCTTTAGGCGCTACAGGCTAACCCTGCTAAGCTGGACGCCTGGCTCCTCTTCAAGGCAAATTATGTCCTGTGGCGTGTACTAAAAAAAAAAAATGAATCATCGCTTTGGTGCAGCTTTGAAACCGCCAGGGTCTCGCTGTAACCTCATTTGCACGGCAGCCTGAGCAGGTCATTAAACCTGTGCTCTGACAGGCCCTCTTCCACCCTTCCCTCTTCTGGGGTCCTTGGCAGCTGCCAGGCAGCCGAGCCCCCAGCTCCGGGAAGCCTCCCGCCGCCTGGTTCCCATCTGCAGAGGAGGAGGAGGCAGGGAGGCCACGTTTTGCTGCTCCACAGGAATCTGACCTGCTCAAAGCTGTGGGCTGAGGCCCTGCTGCGGGGCGGCTTTGCAGGCCACCTCCAGAAATGTCATTTGCCCAAGAATTAGACCTGCAGCAGAGGCATCCTCTGCTGGGGCTACTGCAGAAACATGTCTGCTCAGCAAATGCCAGAATAGTCACTGCTGCCCAACCGCGACGGTCTTCAGGGTCGTGGGATGGTATTTAATGTGGGCTCAGAGGCAGCTTGTGCTCTCCTGCGCTGCTCTGCCTCAGCATGGAGAACATAGGGTCCCGCTTGGGGGGGTAGGAGGAGGACAGCCTGCCTGGGGTACCCTGACACTGAGTACGCCCATCGCTGCTGCCCACTGCAACGGATGCAGCAGACACAAACGTGCCTCGAACCCTAAGCTTCTGCCTTGGTTTATCCTGGTGAATTGCCTCGCTCAAGGAAACAAATTCAGATTATGCAAATGTTTTAATACACACTATGGTTTAAAGAATCCATAAGGATTCTCAGAAACAACTAAGAATCCAGGGACAGCAACTGAAAAAGTCTGGCTACATTATTTCTCTTTTCACCACTGTAGCATCTTGCATTGCATGAAGAAATCCTTTGGTATATAGAAAAAAATTTCAAGATTTTTCTTCCTTCTTTTCCCCTTCTGCCTTAATTTTTATTTTGAAACAAATCAGTCTGATGTTTCCAAGCTGCTGTGTCTTCAGTTTGTCATTATTCCAGATAAAGGAGCTATGTCTGATTACCTGAATTCAGCAGCAAGACAACAGCCTGTTGAGCACCACAGCTATTTTTAGCAAATGTATTAAGCTCAAAAATGACTGAATTTTGTCACCCTTCTATCTTATTATTCACCTATACCAGAAATACGATGTGCAAAAGCAACTTGCTAACTACAGCAGCAACAGCTGCTCTCAAACAGGGTAAGGAAAAATGAACTTCACACTTCACAAGCAGTAAGGTGGATTTTTTTTGTTCCCAAGTCTCTCATCCCTGTGTCTGTTCCAAGACATCCATTAGAAATGTCATTGAAATAAATGGACAAATCAGGCAGAAGCCTTGTAGCTGAATTTTGCCTGAGGCACTCAGCAGAGCTGACATATTCCTACTTGTAGAACTATAAAAGGAAAATAAAAATAAAAGAGCTTAAAATAAAGTCTTTTTCTAAGGAAAGGGAATGGTTCTTATATATTGACAGTAAGTTCATGTTACTTGAGAAACGAAAATGGATACCCTAAATGCCACATTGATTTTTTCCCTACTTTCCTGAAAGAAAAAGAACCTGTGCTGTTGTACTAGATATTCATCAGTCAGTCCCTCTCTGACAATTTTTCAGCCTACTGACTGAAACTTCAGTCATATCTGGGGGAGAAGGAGAAACCTCAGAGGGAATTTGTGCTCCTACGTTTTTGAGAAGGTGGCAGGTGGAATGAGGGGCTCCATGCTGATGAGGAATGACTGGAAGACCTCACCAGACGTGTGGCTGGAGGGCCAATTAACACTTTGCCTAATCAGCGTCAGCTCAAGCCTAGTGTGTGTCGTCTTTTTTAGGGTGTCAGGGATGACCAGAAAAAGCAAGGATGACCAGGGATGAGTAGAAAAAGACACCGATCTATAGCCATTAAGCTGTATTAGTTCCTTGCCCAGGGAGTGCCTTACTACTACTATGGGTGCTAAAGGCTTTTTTTGCCTTTATATTCACTGTAATCTTAAATGTAGTGCAAATTTGTTAAGGCAGGTGACTCTTGTGCTTCAAAACCGTGTTTTTTTGACTTATGTCCTTCGAGTACTTTGTGAGTGCTTTAAGTGGGATGAAAACCAGTGTTTGAGTATTCGCTGTTGTGCAGACTATAATTCCCTGCTGCAGTCCATCTCCAGGATTTGGTGGGCCTTGCCCAGACTTTTCTGGAGGTCCTAACATGGTCTTTGCTAAAAATGAGTTTAGCTTAGAGTTCTCTCTAGCTAGTCCACCTTACCTCTTCAGATGTGCCATGAGATACCGTAATGTTTCACAGTGTGCAGGCGGCAGCAGTTTCAGCGCCTCATGGAGAATTTCCAGCTGTTCATCCGGATCGGTGGTTTCTGAAACACAGAAGTTCAACTGTCACCATAGAGCCAGAATTCGTGCACAGAAGGACAAGAACGGCCTGCAGAGGAGATAGGTTCTGGAAATCAGTAATCCAGCAGAGCTGTGAGACCCTATCCAAGCCTTATAGTGGAAGATTTGGCTGTCCAAAGAGGTGCTTAGAGCACAGTCAGGGTGTGATTAGTTTTGGACAAAGAAAACTCCCCAAAGCAAACTGCAATCCACTGAAAGATTCCCTGCAGCTTACTAAAAAAAAACTCCCCTGGCAATCCTTGCTGACGGGACTAGTTTTGCACAAATAATCTATAGGTGCAACCCTGGGACAGCAGAAGGTACTGGGAGCTTTGCCATCAGCATCTTTGGCTGTGTCCATACTACTTGCTTTCTCCAGAGGAGCGGTAAGCCCAGCATCCGGCCCTTGTTTTCTACCCATGGCTACCTCACACCTTTCCAGGGGTGGCTGGTGACTGCTACATTGCAGAGGTGCTTTGGGCAGCCAGGATGCTTGAGAGAGATGTTCCAGCTGGGCTGACTGCTGTGCTTGCAGACTCACTGTCTGCGAGGCCAGCCTTGAAGGTGGCCTTAGGATGAGCGCTTATCAGTTTGTAAAAACACTCAAAATGGACACCTCTAGAAATAGATGACTTCTTATCTTACTTCTAAACGTTTTCATTAATCATCTTCTTTCTGGCAACACAAAACCAACAGACTTTAAATGTCACTGTCAAGTACTAGAGATTCATGCAAGACATAAAAAGCAATGTAATCCATAATGTGTGATGAAAAGGAAGCATTCCTGGTGACAAAGGCAGAGAAAAATGTAACCATGATCACGTAGCACCACATGGTCATGTCATAATGTGCAGTGCATATTTACTTCTGCAATCCTTACTAAATAGGGCAAGGAGGGTAAGATGGGACAGCTACTAAATCAATAGGCAAGTACTGCAGAAAAAGGAGAAGAAAAGGATGAGAATGAAAACTAGGCGGAAAATGCGTTATACTTACTTGCAGACTCTATAAACTTTGGGTAGGCATCATACGTGATGAGTGGAATTGGCAAATCCCTGAAGTACAGTTTAAGTGCACCAGTGATAATATTGATATCTTCATACATATTCACAGAAATATCAGCTTTTTCCCCATCTGTGTAGAGAAGGCACTGACATTAAAGCCTTGGAAATGTAAACAGATGTAAAACAGCATTCAAAAGAAAAATAACAACTTGTTTAAGCAAACATTATTAAAAAGGACACAACTACAGATTTTGGCTTTTATAAGCACAACAGAGAGGTACTGGACTGTGAAGTTCATCATTTCGGGGTGAAAACCTCAAGCATTTTATAAAGAAGCCTATCCTTTCTTCGTTTCAAATGATCATAAAAAATGCAGGTTTTTTTTGGGGGAAAAAACCTGCCGGCCTGATCTAGCAGTATCTATCTTGCAGAAATGTGTGGAAGTTTAGCTATTTCTGAACACATTGAATTGCCAAACAACACATTTTTCAGCACTGAATGAGAAATCACGGGAGTCTGGGAAAAAAAGAAAGAAAACCAACTTAGTCCACAGCCTCCTCATTTTATAGGAAAAACATGTGTTCACCATTTAGCTACAGCATACTACCTACTCCTGACCGCAGCGGACACAGATCCAGAACTTGGCTTCTCCAGCATATCCCCACCCTGCTAACGCTGCAGAGGAGGCAGATGTTGCCTGAATAGGTCCAGTCCTCCGGAAAAACAGGAGAGTGAGTTTCCAGCATGGATTTTGGCCTTAATTTCTACTGGGATAAGGGGACTGCAGCTGGAAAGCCTTTAATTTTCCCACTGCCTTTTCTCAGAGAGAAGGGTTTGTTCTCATTGACCTTTCAGACTGTAATAATTCAAACTTTGTTTGCACTATTGTATTCATCATATTATTTTGGAGCCTTCATCCAGAAAGATGGATTTAAGTTGCACAGCCCTCTTAAGGTACTTCACCACCCGCCCTCTATCCCTCCCCCATCCCCCGGAGCATAGTTTTATTTGCAAACTAGGGCAGTAGTTCAGAAAGCTTTGTCCTTTCCTATGCACATCATTACTGAAGCACAGATACTGATGGAAGGCGAAAAGTAGATTTTGGTAATAAAGGCCAAAGTGAAGCTGATAACGCTTTTCTGATGGGGAGACTCCCCTTCTGTTAGCACAGCCACCGGACTCCTTCAGCCCACTGATGCAGTGGAGCATAAGACAGACAGGGGCTGAGCAGAAAAACTGCGTGTATTTAATACATCAGCACAAAGTTCCAGCAGGCAGGAAAGACTGTACCTCTGTCAAATGCCATTTTGACATCTTCAATAAGATCACTAAATCCTGAGACTCTGTATAGTCCTTCGGAATTAAGACCTACAATGAACATTTTAACAAGATTAAAATTAGTCTTAATTTTACAGTTTCCTTCCACCCAGTTCTTCCCTTGCCAGGTTCTTCATTTAATGCAGAAAAAGCAGGCATGTTTTAAAAGCCCTATCAGGCTTTTCTTTCAGAATGAAATCTTATCCTGCCCTTTTAACCCTGACCCTTGCATGAGCTGCCTTGTTATACCAGCACTAAATTAGGTTTATACAAACGATTTCAGAGCTGAAGAAACATATTAAACGAATTACAACTGATTTAAAAATAACCGAAATTAGCATACTTGATGTTCAGTCATTATTTCAGAATGAAAACAAATACTGTAATTCTAGAAAAGGATACTCAGTGTGGGGTAGGGGAACTAGTAAGAGGAAACTCATCAATGGTAACTGCCTTTTTTTAGCACATTCACTTAATTTTAAAAATAAAAATATTACTGGAAAGGTAGGTGCCAATATATAACTACAAAGCAATAATTGTCCATTAAGCAATTTCTAGCAGAATCTATAAAAATTATAAATGGGTATGAACCATGAAATAATGCAAAGTATAATATTAGCTGGGCAGCATAATTAGCAGTCATAAAATGTCTTGTGCAAATCTGTTTTGAGCAATCATACATTCAGCAGAAACCCAGATGACCCAGATCAATCTAAATGGATTATAAGTAAAGCAACAAAAGTCCATTAACTATGCCTTACCTCTAGATTCAATTTCCCTAATGCACATGTCTACTACCATTGGTCTCTTAGTGAAGTGTGCTTTTACTAGCGTTGTAAGGTCACAGCTGTACACTTTTTTGACATGCTTCAGATCTGGCTTGCAGTCATTTGGGACCATCTTGGAACATTGCTTGTGCACATTTAAACCACAATCTGAGAGAAAAATGAAAAGACAATTAGGCTGGTGTTTGGTGAAAATGTGTATCCCGAGGTCAGTACTGCGGAGTGTACGTACAGCTCCTGCAGGATCTGACCTGATCTCGCAGATACTACTTCTGTTGAGACCTCTGAACCGTCACATGCACCAGGTAGGGACAGACCTGAAGACAGACAGATTTTCTACCCAAGACATTTCTTCTATCCCTAGAAGACTTGACACAAAGTGACAAACTTTCCATATGTTTTTTTGAATCAGGATCTAAGGGTCAATTCTGTTCTCCATCACTATTATATATGTTGCTATCACGATCTAAACTTTCTTCCCAAGCTGCCGCGGATTTCCTAACACTTACAGTTTTAATGTAGTGCTGGACTGTGGCACTTAGACACCTCCTGGGGAAGACGAAGGTCAGGACCAGGTCTCAGAAGCGCACGTTGGCAAGGCAGCCCCGAGATCTGAACCACTTCAGGGACCCCTACGCCCTTGCCAGGTGTGGCAGCCCACCCACACCCATTCCCCAGCTGGGAGGGGAGCTGAAAAGCAGAGGCAGGGGTCACCACGCTGGTTGGCGGTTTCTTGCTACTGAGCAGTTTACAAAGGACTTTGCTAAGGCACAGCGGCTGCAATGCTGGTGCTGTTTCACAGGGTGTTTCTGAAACAAAGTGTTGGCAAGCACCAAAACAATTCTGTTTACTTTAAAAATGACTTAGGGAAAATTTGTTGTGGTTTGTTTTTTTTTTTTTTTTTAAAACATAAACGAACAACACCACAGCTTTATTGTAAACATACTGAGAATGAGATTTAGTTTACGTGAAACTTAATTGAAATCAGGTTACAGAAAAATGTTTGTTCTACCCCAAACCATTAAAAAACATAATACTCGGGGTTTGGGGAAAAAAAACCTCGGAAAATACCACCAATTATACAGTGAAGATGGGAAAAGCAATACAGTCCCCTATAAGCTAAGCACACACTGCAGTCAACACTATCAGGCAGCCTCCTGCACTGCCCAGGGCCCAGGGCAGCCCCCCGTGACTCCATTTTCACTGCCACTCCTCCTGTTTTGCAATGGAGACTCACAGATGCTTGTGAAGAAACAGCAACCAGCAAGAAAGGCGGCACTTCGGAGTCAGGGCGTTTGCCACGCTCTGACGTGCACTCGGTATACACCGAGACTCCAGTTCTGCAAGCTCTTCTCCACGTCTCTACTACCATATGGAGTCCCCTGGATTTCTGTAGAATTAAGGGATGTAGGAGCTTGAAGGATCAATGCCTTGATGAAAAACCGTACTTTCCTCTCCCGCTGCAGTACTGAGTATCTGTCTATATAGAATCCCTTCGTATTTCATTCCTGCTGATTCTGCCAATACTTATATTTTCATTAATGCTCCATAGATTATTTGACTTCGTTCTTTCCAAAACAGTAAACCCCAGAATTCATCACTAAGTTTAATTTCCACTAAGTCAGCTGCAGCCTGCTGCTAAAAGCACTTTATTTACTTAACAGGCCTGTAAAGCAACCAGCTTTGTCACTTAGGATCCTCTGTAAAACATCCAAGCTCTGGTTGCAATTAAAGTTCGGCATGTCACCTTCAATCAGTCAAAACTCGCACAGATCCCAATCCAGAAGAAATGGCTGATTAAAATTCTCTTTAGCTATTTCTGTGCAGGAGCGACCCCCTTCCTTGCGAGAGGAGCGGTTAACGTGCAAGGCAGGGAGCTGTGAATGCTGAATTTCCCACCTGGTTGTGGTTCTGTGTTGTGAACCCCACCTTGGGCAAAGCCACGCAACGCGACACCCGGCCCCGCAAACACGCGGTACTGCCGGGGTACCGTGGGGGCCACCCTGCCAGCCTCCGTCGCTTGCTTTGACCCACAGCCCTCTCCTGGGCTCGCCCCAGAAGCTGCTGGTCACCGCTGGCTGTCCCGGGGCCCCAGGCGGTGGCGAGCTCAACTGCCGTCCCTCCGGGCGTGGAGAAGTTCAGTTTGGTCACTTGGGTTCCTTCGGTGTTTGCTCAATTGCCTCATTTGTGACAGAGAGGGGACAGTGACAGCCAAAGCACTTGCCCTCCCCTGACCATTTATCTAAACCCCGCATTTAATCAAGTGCTCCAAGACCCCCAGTTGGAAGGTGCCTGACCACACAACCGCTCCACGCACAGCACCCACCCTACCTGCTGTTCTGGGGTGCGGAACGAAGAAACTCTGAGCACGCCAGCCGGTGCAGGCACAGGGAGCTCCACCTACGCTTTAAATATCTATCACCAGTGCTACCTTTTGTTTGAACTTCGAGAAATCAGGTCCCTCTGTGCTTTAAATAGGGAACCCAAATTCACTGGAAACATGTGACCTAAATCCTTTAGTGTCTCAGTGCTTCAGCTGTAACACGGGAAGGAGAAGCTGTTCTTGCCTCCTCTGGGTCTTGTAGAAACAAATTCATTAAATGTTTGTGGAAATACAGAGGAGAAATTACTCATCTTTGGTGTAAGGTTTGAATATTGTACCATTAATAAGACCAATGGCTACACTTTTAACAAGAAGACAAAATACTGAATAGGTATTATTAAGCAAGTACCATCCATTCTGCTTTCAGAATAAGGGTGAATTTGTGGAGTAAAAATAATAAGTAGCCAAATAATTAGAGGCAACATCTTAATGCACACACAGAAGTGAAGCAAATTAGACCACATAGGAAATCTTAATTCTTGATTTCCTTTATTTCGAGACCCTAACTTTGCAATAATAGTATTTACAAATGCAAATATAATTATTATACATAGAATTCCTACAATTGCTGCAAGAAGCACCTATTCCAACATGTGCAAAATCGTCTAGCATGTCTGTCAAAAATGATGTCCACAAGACTGGAATGGCAGCGTCTCGCTCATGAGGGCTCACTAGCAATTTTGTGAGTGCAAATTAGCTGCTTCACACAGACAGCAATACAGCTCAGAGTTATGTTTCTGGGAATCCAAGGATAATTAGGGCTAAAATATACACAAAAAAGGAAAAACATGCTTCCAAGTATCTTATACTTCACTTAAACAATTATCACATTCACTGAGATCATCCTAATTATACTTATATCCAAGAAAGTTTCATTTCATTAAAATATCTAAGTTACAGAGATGTTTTCAATGTGAAAACCTTGCTTCTGAAAATAATTGTGTTATTGCTAATCCCACAGATTCAAATGGGCTTTGGATCTGACCTCATTAATAACAGAATAATAATTACAAATGCAAAAGTCAATTTTCCTCTTCTCTCGTTTGTTTTTCCTTTGCGTTTGATTAGACTTTATGCACCAGCCCTCTGCTTAAGGGCTTACAAACACTCCTGAGAAACATTTAAAACCTAAAAATATTTCAGATACTTAATGCTTAGAAAATGCATGAGCACTAGATTCAATATTATTGGGCTGTGTGGTATCCTCCTAGCAACCAAGGCCCTTTTACCTCTTAAGCAAGTGTAGGAGAGCACCTCGCTTTAGCAATTCTGCATCAATATATACTTTAGTGAATTAGCAACAGAAAAATTGTAGTTTTTCCAATAAAGAAGCCGATACTCACCAGCACCATGCTTCCTACCAGGTGGGCCCCTCTCCCAAGCTAACAATGCTTCGTGAAAGGCAGCAGAGCCGTGACTCAGTCACTAGCCTCTGGTTCAGGTGACAACCCCAGAGCCACACGTGGATGAAGGATGACCGTCTGTCTTGCTAACTCCAACAAGGTAAAAGGCACACGAGAAGGAGGTCAGCCCTCCTCTCCGCTGAGCACTGGGAACGTGCCAACCTTCTACTCTATACTCAGCTTACTTGTTAGTACTAAAAGACAGGAATTATGCTGCAAATTGCATATTATTAAATAAAAATGCCCTCTATTCTCATTGCAGATGCTTCATGAACGCTTCGAAACCCATTATTTTAGAATCAACTAGGAAGGAACAAGAAAGCCGAGTCCTGAATCTCTCTGTGTGCTGCCACGTGGTGAAGCTTTAGGACTGCTTGCCTTGTTCACCCATGAGCTTTAGGATTTGACTGGGTTCGTTAAGACCAAGAGGATTCATTTGATTTCAAATTTGTTGTCTATTTACTTTTGGTTATATCAAAATAAATCCAGAATAGCTAAGTTGGCCTTAGCAGCTTTACTCCAGGTCTAAAGTAACCAGGAGCCTTATCTGTTTCTTACAGAAGTTCATCAGAGCTTATCTGCTGGCTGGCTATACAAATTGGAGAGGAACTAAAGAAAAATCCCCCTAATGCATCGCATCTGCTGATAAATCCTATAATAATACAAGACAGATTTAGAAGATGCAGTCATGAACCCTTGCAGGTCAATAGGAAAACTTCTGCTGACTTCAGTTAACCAGGATTTCACCTTATACAGAGATGATTTGTCAGGACTAGAATTGTGAGTCACGCATACTATTCCTTGTCACAGTGCTGTCAAACTGTAGCCACCTTTCAAACATACCAAATGTGACCAAAAATATGCAGTCATAAATTCAAGAGTTTATAGGAAGTTTGGAAATTTAGGGGGGGAAGAAAAAAAAAAAAAAAGAGTAATTTTAGATGACAAGTTTAAAAGTCTGTGATAAGCTGCCCTGACTTTAATAGCGTATTGGTCTAGAGTTCAGGTAGGCTGTGATACTACTTCTATGAGAGATATTAAATTTAAAACCAGCTTGACAATACTTTCCTATGATACCTAGAAAAAGGTTTGGTAGTGTTTTAGAAACAGCTAATACTGATGTTAGTCCACTGGGCTGAAAGAACAAATAACGTGTTCATATTAATGCATAAGCAAAGCCAAAAGATGTATGTACGTTATTACCACCCCATGAGCACACATTATAAATATTTGCAGAGACTAAAATATACTTAGCTGTCGCTTTTTGTTATACTGCTGATTTGATTTTAGTCAGTTTTAGGTTTCCTTTGGTTTATGATTTACTGGCTAACATGGCTGCTGATCACGCTCCATTGGAACGATACCGTATGCTACATACATCACTCTAATTATATTTTTGAATTATCCCAAAGAAAATTTATGCATTTTGTCACTCTGAGGAGCAGCTTTAAGAGCTAAAAGATAGATTTACATTATCTGCAAAAAGTTCTGAAAGACTCTTCAGAGGTTTATGGTAAGCGTGGGAGGGTGGGAAGCATGGAGCTGGGGCGCTGGCACCATGCGTTGCCTTGGGCAGGTCCACTGCAGTACCTGCCAGACGGGATAACACCGCTGCCTTTGATAAGCTGACATACGAAGATGACAGGTTCTACACAAGCACAAAATATTGGCTTTGTTACTTTTGCAAGGGTGAAAGGGTTAGAAAGGAATTTGCTCTCATAAATCAATCATGAGCTAGTAGCTTTCCTTTAATAATTTAACGCTCTTTTCCGTAGCAGAGGAGGCAATGCTTTCTATTCCCTCAGATGCAGCGTGTGCAAACACACATGTGAATGTAGCAACCCCACTGGCCTCACGTGCTGCACTCTCTGCTTCCAAGCACAAGGCAGGGGGCTGCCATGAAGGTCTGCCCTCTTCCTCCTCCTCGGCAAAGCTGTTCCAGCCCGGGTGGCAACGCTGGAGCTGCTACACTGCCTTACGTACATGCCATTTGTTAACGTGCAATGCACATCTGGAAGCAACCTTGGTCCCAACACAGTCTTAAGCCACTTTATTAAGCAGCGCCATGGCAAAAATTGCTTTCAAACATATGTGTATGCTCCCCCAAACCTGCTGTCATCCATACTACTATATCATGCACTATAGGGTACATTATTCTTTAGGAAGGAATTTCTAGAGGCAGCTGGTTACTGGGCAACAAAATTACCCAATACTACAGAAAAATCAGGGCTTAAGCAATAAAAAGAAAAAAAGCCCATCCAACAAGCCAATCCCCCCTTATCCCAAACCAAAAGAACACATAGGTCTGTGCCTCCAAAAGCTGGTTAGAAAACACAGGTGAAACGTTCTTTCAGCGGAACACGTTTGGTGGCGATGGTTTTATTTTATGGAAGTTTTGAAAGATCACAGACAGTTTGTTCAAAAACTTCCCTGGCCTCCTGCCATGACACCCGCCTACCTCCTCGACAGCTCCCCTGGATGGGCCGCTGGCTTGCTCAAGGCTTCCGGGTCTGTGTGGGCTTGGAGATAAAGCCGCCTTTAGGACTTACAGTTTCAAGAATATACAGCTCCAGAATAGCTTCCCCATGGGAACAGCTCTGAAGCAAGGCTCCGCTGCCTGATTAGCATTTCAAAATTTTGGAGCTCATTCCTCGCAGGAACACCCCCAGATCCTGAGCTGGTGGAACAGCCTGTTAGGCAGCGCGCATCTCCTTCAGCAGCATCACCACCTGCCCGAGGTGGGCTGGGACTGTTCCCCAAACAGTCCCCTCCCCACAGCCCTGACCTCTGTGGCTTTGATTTGCTCTTGTCCCCTTTTCGGGCTGACTGTCTGTGCCCTACACGGTCAGGGAAACAAGCAGAATCTGGGTACACATCTCAGAAGAAACTTGGATGTGTTTTTAAGGTACAGGTGTGGGCAGAATGGGAGCTTATCATGACTGAGGCGTGCAAATACCTTGAGAGCACATCTTGCCTTCCCCTTTGCTGAGTTACTGTCACAAGAGCATTAGTCGTTCTTCCAGGCACTAAAGGCACGAGCATTGTGCCTGCACAACTAATGCCTGAAGACGGGCAGGCTCCTTTTTGGTCTCCTTCATCCTTACACACCAGTGGAGCCACATAGGGCTGTCCAACACAAGGGATTTAATAGCAAGGCAAAAAAACCAGCAAAGGAAACGGGGCAGTTGTACGTTTTTCAATTGCTGGAGAAGGAAACGGATGAAATGGGGAAATTAAACACTTAAGCAGTAATTCACAAAACAATCCTGCTTTAAGACTGTACTTTAACTTTTCTGAAAACAAACTCCTGGGGCTTACTGCAGACAGGGCTGGCAGCAATATTGCTTGGGCTTTAGCCAGCGGCAGCTGGTTGCCCCTACACTGATAGTTCAGCTGCAAGTTTATTTCTATCAGTTCTTCAGAGAGAAGTTACCTACTCCAAGGGAAACAAAAGATAGGCAACCGCTACATGGGTGGCAGGCTGAGACACTTCAGAGCAAATCTATCAAGGCAGCAGAAACGGTGCTTCACATACAGTCTCAGAGGGTGGTCCTGCCTGGTGTTAAAAGGAGCAGCCCAAAACACTATCCAAAGCATCTAGTGAAATAAGGTCAAAAAAATTCTCTTTCCTTTAAGATAAGCTAATTAATGCTCTTAAACCAACCTGTTCCAAAAAATCTTCTGATTAAATCACTTATTCATTAAGAACAACAAGTAAAAGGGTACAGAGGAAGGAGCAGATTATACAGTAACTTAAACAGTTCTGATGGGCTGGGGAAGGGGACAGGACACACGCAGCAGCCTGACAAGTCTACCAGTCTGCTTGTCTACAAGTTACTTAGATAGTGCACTAACAGCATCGTTAATGTCATGCTCTAGTCTCTGATAACACAAACTATTCTCCATTAATGCTACCAGGTGTTACGTGTTTGTATCATTCATAAAATGAACTCCCTGGCGCTTATCTGCAAATTTTCTTTGGATGTTGTTGTTGTTTCTCTCCTCAACACATTCTGGGCAATGGGATGAGCCCTGTGAGCACAGGGGAGCCTTACATAGGAGGCATGCAATTAAGAACACATTTTTCATGCATCGGATTTTGAGCTGGGGTAAACTCTTATTAGCTTCTGCTGAGCTTCAATGTTTACACAAGCTGATGGCATTGTAATTTCAACCTTCTTCAGTCATTTCTACTTATGGCAAAAGCCTGCAGGAAAGCACACTGGAGATGGAGCACACTGTCAGAAGAGGCAAATTCCTTGCATACAGATGAGTCTTCATCTCACAAAAATTTTAAGGGCCTGTGGCTAGGATGCAAAAATTGGAAGCACAACCCTCTGAGGCAGTAGGGCAGATGTCTATTATAAGGATTCACTCTAAGGAAGCAAATCTGTCTTTAAAGAAGTTGGTGGAATAAAGATCAAATTTCAGAGAATAAAATTTAAGGAAAAATAAATTATTCCTCTTTTGCTCTGGATATACCACCAGCAGAAGTCAGACTAAGTTCAGCAATTCATTTCCTACAGGATCCAAATCCTGGACATCACCCTAGGTCTTAATTTTGAAAGACGACAAAGTTTTCCTGTGTTTGGTGGCTTGCATTAATCCCGAAACCTTTGTAGTCAAGATGACAGCCAGCATCTTTCTTCAACCAATAACCACTCTTCAGGTGGCAAACACAGTGCCTACATTTACCTCTCATCTTTATCGAAGGGAAAAGATGTAGTCCTCCTTCTTTGTCATAAAACCTGAACAAGGATAAGCTAGGGAGAACGCATCTTCCAGGGGTTAATCATTCACGAGTGTACCTGACAAGATACTGAACACACTCAAGGATGTATTTTGGTGGAAAGGGACACGTTCAGTCATGCTGGGCTGCACCAAAGCATCAGTCAAGGCAGTTCAAGTTGCTAAGGCATCCTTGTTGGTTGCTACGCCACGTGTTCGGTTCTGGTGTATTATTTTTCAAAGGAGTGGCTTGTTTGTGTAACAAAAACTAATCTATCAACCATTAGAAAAAAGCTCCACTTTTTCCTCCTGCTCCTCCTCCTCTTTTCTGAAATGGATGACATTTATCTTTGTTGTCCAGTCTCAGACTGTCACACACTTCTCTTCTTGCATGTTTTTGTGCTTCTGCAGAGTAGAGGATTTAAAATGGTTGAGAGTAGCCCAAGCAGTAATCCATTTGTATTTGTTAAACTTATCGCTTCTGTACAGCAAATAGAGTCCTCTTGAGATGTGCAACTGCTATAAAAAGCAAATGCTTTAAAAAGTATAAAATTACATATGATCAGTGCAGTTTTGCTCATAGGTATTTTTAATAAAATGATTATACAGACCACAAAACAGATTTTGTGGATTTCCCTGGAGTGGCATTGAACGCCATCTGAATGCAAGTGGGCTGCCTCCTGTTAAAAGCTGTAATTTTTTTGGAAGTACCAACCTATTCTGAAAAGCAATGGCCTCATGTGGCTCCTTGTTTACTGTGCCTCATTGTTTCCATATTAAAATGGTTCAGTTCAGAAGCAAAATGATCACTTTAAAAACCAAACAAACACCAAAACCCACTAAGACCCCTCCACTGTATCTGTGCACCTCTGACGTGCCTCCGATATGCCCAGATCTGTACAGCTTCTGGCTCTGACGGCTTGTGCAGCCTCGGCTGACAGGAGCAGGTAGACACTGCTGCAGATGAGGCACAGAAAGAAACTGAGAAGCTCAACTGTTTGGATGAAACAACACAGGACTAAAACAAATTAAAAAATCCAGCCAAATGAACTCTCACCAAACAAACAACATTCAAACCCCACAACACAGGCTAAGCCCTCCTCTGCTGATTTGCAAAACGACAAAACAAAACCCAAAGCAAAAAATCCTACTGTGAATAGCTGTTTCTTACCTAGTTCCCATTTTTATTCTTGCCGATGTCCTATACATTGCTCCACCACAGCAGCTCCAGTTGCCCCACTGCCTGAGGACATGAACCTTTAGCTTAAGTCAGCACAAGGCAGGCCGGGGAACTGCTGAGCCTGTCCTGCCATGTCCACCTCTGTGGGGCTCTCCCTGGAGTCCCTCTCCTCTATCCAGCCACTGCTTTCCATGAAATTTATGAGAATAAAATCATCTGGGAAGCCCCTAGTTCTCTGTCAGCTATCGCTGAGGTTGGCTGGTGGCCAAATGCTAGCCTTGTGGCAAGGGGAGGACAAGCAAGGTGGGTTGGCTGCGACCCATGCCCTTGGGAAAGCCCGACTCCCGCTCCTCAACCCCAGGCAAGCCATGCAGGACACACTGCAGCAACCAGGACATCCCTTAATTATCAGACCTGCCGGGCTGAGGAAGCGCTGCTGGGCAGCCTCACCACCGCAGGGCTCCTCACCTGCTCCTCCTCGCACCCCGGCTGCACCTCGGCAGCTCGCCTGGCCGTGCCCAGCGACCCCGAGCACGGCCCAAGAAGCCTCAGCCTCCCTCTGCCCCAACCTCTCGCTGATGCTTCAGCCAGCAAGTGCAGTCATACAATGTGGGACTTTAAAATATAAATAAGATCATCAAAATTACTTACAACTAAGCTACCGACACCAATGTGAAGCCTTACACAAGACAGAAAGCCCTAATTATAGTTTCTGAACCTATGAAGTCATCTAATACACGTATGTTCCTCTACACTGCAAGGAGGAAAAAAAGACGACATGCAGTACTTATTACCATCCCCATAACGAGGAAAGAAAAGCAGACTTTGGAAGTTTTTGGAAACTCATAATTTGGAAAAATCTGCATAAAACCAGAAAATCATCTCTACTTTAGTTACAAAAAAAAAAAAAGGGCAGTACAAAATCATAACACTTTGAGTTTAATTCTAAGTAGTATTATCTGTTCATTCCAGTGCCCTGTAGCATTGTGAGCCTTCATACTGTTCGTTTTTATTGATTTTCTGGATCAAAGCTACTTAACATAAATCTGAAAATACTTGGTATTTCTCCTAAATGCCAAAACTGAGGAATCTACCTCACGCAAGGAAGGAAGATGGCACACTTACTGGCTCACGTCATCAAAAACTGAATACTGTAATCAGAAAACAATTCAAGAACAAAATCAGGCTTCCTCTTTCTCTTCTAGCACTGTATAACCTGTGCAAAATCAACAGCAGTAAAAAGTACTAACAATCTTCATTCATAAGTGAAGGACATGGCTGCAACCCTAAATACTTAGTAGGGGAATACTTAGGGAAGATACTGAGAAAGAAAATGCCGTTTTTACATAATCATCACTTAAAACAGAGCTGCACTCTCTAATACATCCTGGACAGTGCAGAGTCTATTGATAACGACAGAATATTGCATTCAAATAATTACGGGAGAAGGATTTAAAAATATTTCTATCACATTTGGCTATAAATTATTTTGACATTATTTTGCAGTTCTGTGATAAAAAGACGTCCTATTTGCTTGAGACAAGATTTCAGAAAGCTTTAGACAGAGCAGGTTTTCTTAAATTAGCTTGAAAATTCAGTTTCCAGGGCAACATATGCAGGTCTTCATACATCAACATTTCTTTGCACCATTTTTATAAATGTGGTTGCCTGCTAGAATGTCATAAAATACTTTTAAAATGCAGTAAACTATTTTGATCACTTTGATCCTTTTTGCCTTTGAAAAAAGCTGACTGTCCTTTCTTTTCAGAAGAATCATATCAATAAAACTGTCAAATTCTTTTACTTCGAAGAGGCTTTATCCCAGAAATGCCTGCAGTGACACCCATGCATGTAATACATTTCTACCAGCCTGAATGTTTATGTAACATTTCAGTACGCGTCCCCTATTCCTCAACGCTTTTCTTATTTTCTTTTAAGTTTGCAAGTAGAAGATGTGACTTACGGTCTATGGCACACTGGGAGTCTGCTGGCTTATACGTAAAATTAACCTGAATGCCTGTTTCACAGCAGCAGTGTGAAATTTGCTGATCACCCACCTTGCACATCAAGACCCTCAGTGAGTTTCCCACACCTACCAATACATACAAGTGTTATGAAAGAAACAAAGCTACCAACACATCTATCTATTTTCTCCTCCATTCTGAAAGGGGGAAAAAAAAAAATCCCTTAATTATCATTTCCCGTCGGTGAGCACTTCAGAGGTGCTCTGCATCGCTGCAGTGCTGTTAGTGAAACAGGTACCTGAAACCATCAGCAGTGGAGTGGATAAGTTTCCTTCTTCGATTTTAAGAGGGGCCAGATCCGACCCTTGCCACGCGGTATTAATGGTGGAGCAGGCAGCATGTTAAATCGTTACAACATTAGGACTGTCTTAGGAAAAGAAGACTGAATGACTGTTACCTGCACATTTTACTCCCTGAGCAATGAGGCCCCACATAAAGTTGGCGCAGTATTCACACCAGTGCGGGCCCCTGAACGTGTGCACCTGGAAGACAGCAGCAGAAAGGAAAATTATAGAAAATGACCCAATTATTTCACAGACATCAATATCAATGTGTCTAAACAAGGCAGAATTCCTCTTCTTTGAAGGCACCACATGCAGTTGCTGGAAGCTTCCCTTTATCACCGCAGGAAAGAAAGAAATGTAAGAAAGATTTAACTGCCAAGACTCTTGCAGACCTATGGGAAACGGGAGCTCTCCATCCCCAGCCGTCCGGAGCAGCAGAACCGGGTCTGGGGCGTCTGCTCCCAGACCATGCGGGGCAGAGGAGCAATGGCAGGTCGCAGCCCTTCTCCCACCTCTTGGCATCCCTCCGTCTGGGCAGGATTTTAGCCACGAGGCAAGGCTTTTGCAGCGACCGTGCAAGAGCTCACCCCTCAATTTAAAACGTCTTCTGCTTTGCTCTCCCCTCATAAGGTACTGTGTGAAATGCGTAGGGGGCTGCAAGATTTCGCCTTGGGCCGAGAGTCCTGCCAGGCAAAAATACCAGTGCTACACAGAAATACTGCAAACGCACTTAAGGGCTTTCCAGTTTAGAGTAACTCTAAAAGGAAATTATTCTCTTCAGACTAATGCTATATATTGAAAATCGAAATGAATCTAGTAAATGGAAACAAGAATCCACTGAACCAGGAAAAAAATTCAAAGCTAAGGAAGAAAAAAAACCAATGCTGGTTTCCATCCTGGCTCACATGCTTGTTACAAATCCTACAGCCACCATTAGCTGCTTCTGATTTTATTCTGATAAAGTTCCTGCTGAAGGAAACCACAGGATTCTTTGCAGAGAAAATCATTACTTCCTTAGCCAGCGTAAAAGGCTTCGAGGCGCTACATAGAATAGACAGGCTGACAAAAAAAAAAAAAAAAAAAAAAAATCAGTAACTGGTGATCATAAAGAAATGAAATTTGTAGCTAAATGTAACAAAAATGCTTTAGGCTTAAGTCACTCAGTTCCCCAGAGCTACCGAGCGGGTATAAGAGCAGGAAGTAACCTGACGCACGTGCACTGCCTGGTGGGATCCGTGTGGAGCAGAAGAGAAGGAGCTGGTTGAAACACGCGTGCCTGACATCCGCACAGGGCTCTGGTTATAAATAGCAAAACATGAAGTGGCCTGACTGGGGTGGTGAGCATCCCCCGTGCCACTGATTTAACTAGCGGCTGGATCCCGGGTGACACTTACCTCAAACAAATGACAACCCAGAGCAGCACCCAGCAACTCAGACCACTTTTCGGTTTTGGCTGCGGGAAGGTGTGCAGCCTCCTGGGCGCTTGCTGCCCACGAATCAGCAGTAAGGTAGATTGCTGTTAGTCTGGAAGGTTACTCCAGAATTCACCAAGTAATTCACACGCGCATCTGTGCTAAGCTAGGCTTATAATCGCCTCTAGCCCTGCGCTGCTGAGCATCTCTGGAGGCAGTGTAATGGTGCGAAGCGTCATGTCCTCCCAGCGCCGGCACAGGCTGCCTCCCCCGCCATGCCAGGTGCCGTCCGCACCCACTCCCACGCACCTTCTGAAGGTGCGATGTGCTCCCCAAGCCCCCTTCTCCCTACAGCTCCAGCTGACTTCTACAGCAAACGATGACAAGACTGCCGGCAGCTGTAGTCTCCATTTTCTTTTCTCCTCCCACCACAGAGATTTTTCACACCTTCCTCTTCGTTACCCACCTGCACTACCCACATCCTCTTGGCTTTCTTCCTCAGCCTTGTGTTTTTTTCCCAGGTCTTTGGCAGCTTTCCCTTCCACGAATAAGCACATTCTAATATCCTCAAGCAAAATGCTGTGCTTTAATGCCTGCAGGACTAACAGAACTTTTTCAGGGGGAAAAGAAAAGCTTCTTTTCAGGCACCATCTTTTTTATTTTTTGTCAAAGGAGCATTCCCCCCAAAACACTTATTTAAAATATTTGTCAAAATTTCTGTTGAGGAAAATGGGGGGGGGGAACCAACACCAGCTCAAAAGTTTGAGCAAAAAATAATCTTTTTTCAAAATCCTTTTCAGTTTTATAAGAGGTTGTTTGTTTTTTTTTTTAGTATCTCTGATTGTAAAGGAGGGGGAATTTCATCTTGTTCCTTGAAATGCCACATTTTGACTTCTTTCTTCAGGTAGAACAAGAACAAATTCCGACACATTAATATTTCTTGCTAAATAAAAAGAACGATACTATCCTGTGCTTCTCCACTTGCTGATTTCAATTCATCAAATTCACTGAACCTGCCATTTGCTGAGGCGTTTCTAATGCTTTCCCCAGATTGTGGGATCCTATCCTGACCTCTCCAGGGCCGTCTCCAGTGCCGATATTCACCAAATCTCAGGTGCCCAATCTCTACTGGGCTGTTGTTTCAGCGGCGGACATCCTTCCTTCTTGGCATCTTGCTCCCTACCATGGTCTGCACGTTTCCACCTCCTCCTGACTCTCCCTAGGAACTCTTCTGCAGGGTCTACCACATCCCAAATCTGCCACTCCAACCTTTTGCTTCCCTTCATTTTTAGTTTTATTTTATTATTATGAATTTTTTAAAATGAGCTCAGTTTCTCTCATGTTTCTAATAACAATTATCCACCTAGATACAAAAATAAATTACAGCCAGTTCCCCTGATGTTATCCTGGCCCTCAGCTCACCCATCAGAGAAGTTTACATGACTCATCAACTTAAAAATGACAAGGACGAAACAGACTTTCTTCTTCCCTACCAACACTGCATGTATTGGTCACCCTTCACAAGATCAAGATTGATTTTGCCCTTCAGGATCGTTGTCTCAGCATCATTAGCACTGTTCTCTCGTCCCATGCGTCCAGGCTTCATCCAAATACTGAAATGCCTTTCCATATCATCAGTTAAGAAATTAACTTCTCTGGTAGAAGATTTATCCAGAGCCCGCTCAGCTTTACACTGCCCCATCCAAATTACTCTTTCTTATCCATTATTGTGATTGCAAACTCAAAACAAATTAAAAGCTGAGGGTAGGTTTTTCTATATTCCATAATGCTCTACCTTGCTTCGTCTTTTATCTGACATGGAATAGGGAGGTTCTCTGGCAATATTAATTAGAAGGCCCAAAGGCCGTAGTGTCCTTCCGTCCCCGGTGCACACAACCCCGCAGGATCAGCTCTGAAGCCTCTTTTGGGGTTTCTAAGCGGTGCTGTCCTTTCCCAGAGCTCAGCGGTGCCAGAGTGTTAATCTTCCCACTACCATGGAGTGGAACTGGATGTCTAACCCTGTGCTGGTCTGAATACACACCATCTCTGGAAATTAAATCAGACACTGTAAGTGATGCCAGAAAATAGCAAAAAATTGGTCTTCTGAGGTCAGAACAGCCTCTAATCCTGTTTCAACCTGCAGAGTGGGACCTGGCAGCATGCTAAAAAGAAACGCTTGCATCCCTTTGCTAGTTCCAAAGCCAGCACCTGCAAACAATACTGCATTTATTATATGACACTGTTTAATACAGCATTCTGGTTTTTATATTTAATTCCCCATTCTAAAAATCTGCCAAGTAACTTGCTTGTTTGCAAAACTAAAACATGCTTTGCAGAAAAATTTCTGAAAACACACCCAGCAGAATCCCAAAGATCCTGACTTAAATTACAAGGGGTTTCTTTCCCCTTATAAAAAGAGCATCTGCTATATGCAGATTTTACTGTCTTATAAAATGTGAGAGATCAGGATTGCCAACTGTGGCTTTATATCTCCCAACCCTTCCATTCTCACTTCCTGCCCCAAAGATCTTTTTCTCTCTCTTTCCATAAGGCTTCAATTGTGAGTGATTTTTTAAGCATGTGGAAAATGGGTGAGCAGGAGAGCAACATAAGCTGTTTTTAATCTTAATTTGTAAAATTCCAGGGGAAATACTCAATTTAAAAGATAAATCTAGATTATTTTAAAGGAAAATACCTGCTCCAACAACTAAATAAAATCCTATTAGTGAGCTGCGCTGCAAGCCTGAGGTAAGAGGAGAGCCTCACACTGGGCTTACACCTAGGCATTTCTATTGTGAACTCTCCCGCAACATCAGCAAGGTACAATAAACATTTAACTACTGTGATCTTATGTAGGAAGACAGTTTTTTGCTTAGTCTTGAAAGACATTTTCTTATACACAGGGAAAAACAGCTTAACTCCTGTGATTAATAACTGTAAGTGTTACAGAACTTCATTTATTTTTGTTTTACATTTAATTAAAATATTTCTTAGAAAAAGAGATGAAGGTTTAGAAGAACCAAATGAAAAAAATGATCCGGTGGCTCTGACAACAGATTTTACCACAAGCTGGGAACTCCTCAAGCAGATCTCCCACCGTTATTTCTCAGGCTCTATAAAGGTCACTGCTGAAGTCAGTTACACATGTATCCTGTAACTCCACTTATTTTTTACGCTTTTGGTTTTTACTAGGCAGTTGTTCAGCTAGCCTTGATTGCTATCTGAAAACCAAGAATAAGCCAGCAGATAATTAGTATTTGTAATTGGGAGACTTACATTATATCACTTGTCAAGGCAGGGAGGGAGAGAATGAGGAAATATCAGCAAAGTGCTATGCAAACATGGTGTGAAAAAATACGATGGACCAGCAGAGCTTTAGCAAAGCCATTCCTGGGAAAAAAGCAAGGCTAGATCTGATAAACTATGGATATGCAAAATCAAGACCAAACACAGAAAACTGAAGCCTTTGTGACAGTGTACAAAAAAGCCTTCCCTGTTGAGAGGCTGCTGCCATGGTCTCCCTAAACGCCCGCTCCATCAGGACCCCTGCTCCGTACAGAGCAGCGTAGCTTCTTCCATGGCCCTTCACGCTGAACTGCTGGTGAGAATTGGAAAATCCAGGCACTACCATCTGTGTTGGGATGAAACACATCAACTTGAAAAAGGATGGAAAAAACCATTGCTGATCTACCCTTTTGGACTACAAGAGTCCTGCACTCTGGGTAGAAGCCTTGTTGGTGCTCAGGGAGGAGACCAAGCTGACGGGGACTGAATAAACAGCACACATCCAGCATTTGTACCATGTGGTGCTCCAAAGGTACAGTTCTGCTGGGTATACTGTGTTTCAAATAAATTCCCAAGGATGACGGGATGCTGCTGATGAAGTCTGTCAGTTCAGTGGTCCTAGCTGATTTGCAATTGCATCAACTGAATTCTGCCTGTTGGGACTCTACCAAGCTTTTAATTGGATATGGAAGACATCGTAAGTCTCAATTAAAACGATGAACTCAACCTGTATTATTACTGTCTGTCTTCCCTGTCACAGTCGATTTTATCAGGCACTGAGTGTACCCATGTGTCCTGGTTTCGGCTGGGATAGAGTTAATGTTCTTCCTAGTAGCTGGTATAGTGCTGTGTTTTGGATTTAGGATGAGAATAGTGTTGATAACACACTGATGTTTTAGTTGTTGCTGAGCAGTGCTTACATAAGCCAAGGACTTTTCAGGTTCTCATACGGCCCTGCCAGTGAGCAGGCTGGGGGTACACAAGAAGTTGGGATGGGTCACAGCCAGTACAGCTGACCCCGACTGACCAAAGGGACATTGCATACCATATGACGGCATGGTCAGCATAGAAAGCTGGGGGAAGAAGAAGGAAGGGGGGGATTTTCAGAGTGATGGTGTTTGTCTTCTTAAGTAACCGTTACGCGTGATGGAGCCCTGCTTTCCTGGAGATGGCTGAACTCCTGCCTGCTGATGGGAAGTAGTGAATGAATTCCTTGGTTTGCTTTGCTTGAGTGCACGGCTGTTGTTTTACTTATTAATATGCCTTTATCTCAACCCACGAGTTTTCTCATTTTTACTCTTCCAATTCTCTCCCCATCCCACTGGGGGGGGCGTGAGTGAGCGGCTGTGTGGTGCTTAGTTGCTGGCTGGGATTAAACCACGACACCATGTTGGCATGCAACAGGCATGCCCTTTTCATCCATCCCTGGTCCAGGAAGAGATTGCCTGGATGTGAAGAGTACAGAGATATCAGTGAGAAAGTCAACTGACTCAACTATCAGTTTGGGCAACGATTCAATTTAATCATTGCATATATTACAATGATTAGATAGTGCCTCTAAAACAAGGGTTTCAAGCACTCCCAATATTCCAGTACATGATATTCCTCCTGTGAGGCAAATATTGCTGCTGATGAGTAATCTAAGAAGCAAAAAGACTACCATGACAACCCACATGGCAGAGCCGTATCTGCAAGATAATCGCTTTCATGCAAAGGTGTAACAGAAATGACAGTAACTGAGACCATTGAACATACCTTCTCCAAAACGAGACCTGACTTTGCCTAGACCAGCTGGGGTGTTAACGGTGGGGAGCCAGTCTGGGACCACCCAAATGACTTTGTCCAGCAGCTCTTGAGAGGAGAGATGCTGGCTGAACGCTGCGTGGTTCAGAGCGTGGAGTATAAATAGCATCGTTATTGCCAGTGGGTACACTGACACGAACATTAAGCAGGCAAACCTTCCTCCAGGTCCTCACCCACTTGGAACCAGAAGCGCTGTCATGTCTTGTTTACTTTCTGGTTTGTGCTGATCATGTCAGCAGAGATGGGAAAAACTGGAAACTGCAGTTAGGTTGTGCTCTATGAGAGCCAAAGCAAAGAACTTGAGAGGTTGTTGGCTTTTTTTTGCTTATAAATTCAATGAAAATGGCCACCCTTCATTCAGGATGGAATAGCAGATTTTCTTTGAATTGATATCTAGAAACTGGAACACTGTCTATTTTATTCCAGGCCCAAGTTACTCGATACCTGTATCCATGCAAAAAATTCTGAAACTAGAGGTGAAAACTGAATAAAATCTGTAGAATTAAAATTGTGTATATATACATACTATATACACTATATGTAATGATGCAAATATAATACATGTAATGATGTAAATAGACTATAAAACCCTAAGAGATTCCTAAAGAAACACTTTTGCAATTATGCTAAGGCTAATTTGGAGGAAAAGCTGTTGATGATGAGAAAGCGTGACATGCGCTACATGCTCCTTGAGGCAAACTCCCAGTCCTCCCCAGCAGAGCATTTCTAAGCTTCTCCACAGACATAAGCTGGTCCGTTCTTGGGGCTGTCCACATGGAAGACTCACAGGATCCACATCTGGGGACTAATAAAACTACTGATGTGGTGGGAAGGAATTACAGCTTCAATAAATTAAGGATTTAGAAAAAAAAAGCTTTTTTAAAAAAAAAAAAACAAACCAGAGGCAAAGCTTGAATTCAGAGACTAGCACTAAGAAACCAGAAAAGGTTAAACAATATTGTGCTATTTGAAATCTGCTTTGGAAAAGCCCTGGCTTTTCCAGAAAAGTAAAAAAGTAAAAGTAACATTAAATAAATACCTTAGGAGACTAAAATCCATCAATGCCTGAAAGTTTTTCTGGCTTGAACTGTCTTATAATGCACTATGAGTTTCAGAAGCAACAACATAGAGCTGATGAGAACTTCTCAGAAATTCTGTGGAAATTTTTCTCCAGTTTTGTTCTCCAGATATTTCCCCTGCCTTTGAACATTTTTCTCCTTCAAGTACTAGGGGTCTAAAAGAAACATCAAATTTCCTGAGGTTTTCTTATCTGTGAGAACACACAGAGACTCTCCCTGGGGATTGTGCTAGAGGCACCCAGCTCCTTTTCTGAATATTCATTTGAGTGCAGTGACTCACTTAAAGATGTTTTGAAAATATGTTCAGTGCCAGGTCTGTACCTAATAAAAAAATCAGCATCCTCTTTTCAGCGGAGCTAGACCCCAAATCGGCATCTGCCCCAGTTTTTAGAAGATCAGAAATAGAAACAAGTTCATGTTGGAAGTCACAGAAAAATGGCTCTGCTTAATATAGTACGAGTTTGTTATAGTTCCTGGTCTTTTCGCAGTATTTCTTCTGCGCTTTCCATCTCTTCATTTCCCAGTGTTTAAGCACGGCTTTGCTGCGCAGCTCTTGGTAGAATAATAAGATTTGGCATGGAAGCGATTTGCTATGACTTTTTACACTAGCAAAGCACCTAGCACCGATGCAATTACACTGGTAAAATCTGGGCCAGGGCCAGGTTAGCTTATTTGTTTCAAAGAAGCAGTACACATTTCACCGGCTGAATAACTCTTGTTAAAATCAGCAGCCTCTCCATTTAAGAGATGCTTGAGTCTTCTATACTGGCAAAGCCTTTCCAGTAGAGACTGGTCCTCAACTGAGTCCTCACTTTTTGTGCATGTTTAAGGCTACATTCTACCCCCAGTTACTTCTGGAAAAGCACGATGCCTCTGCTCTGGAGCTCCCCGTTGGGCCTTTCAAATGGGTCACCCTCAAAGAGAAAGCCAGGACACTGCTTCAGTTGAGGAGGGAGACGAAGAATCTCAACAAACAAGACTCATTAGCATCTCTGCTGACTTGGCTTAAGCAACCGTGGAAAAACATCTCTCCTCTCTGGAAGAAGTGTTGGCTTGAAAGGGAATTATGTTCTGAATGTTCACCGATTAACCACGCAGCTTTGCAACCATTATTTATTACAATTAATTGACTCTGCCGTCTCAGGCATTAGTAAGATAGTGACTAAGAAACAGCGTGACAGTACCAAATACTTCACAGAAAGATAGCAAAAAAGAGTCTTCTGGGGACACATCTATTTTGTGAAGAGCAAGAGAGAAATGAGACAATATCCTAGGGAAAAATGATGCATGGAAACACAGATTTCAGTCCAGCTCTGACAGGCACGGACACCTTCTTGCTTCAGTGAAGCACCACAGCACTAATCTAGGCAGAAGACTGGTTTTATGCCTTGGAGTTACGAAACACCTGCAGAGTGCTCTGCTGGCTCAAGTCATCAGGAGCCAGAGGTGTCTGAAGGAATACACATAACTAGCCAAGAGAGCTAAGAATTCCCGAGGGCCCATGAGTCACACAAGCTGGAGGGGAGTAAAGACCTTTAAGGTGTTTTGTCCAGGCTTATTTTAAATTTGCCAAGTGAAGGGGAGGTTATTGCACTGACTAACAAGTTGCACTACCCAGGAGATTTCTTGCTGTTAATCTCAAATTTTCCCTTTCCTCTTCCTTTTAAGCTATCATCCCATAACTCCCAGCTAATGCTCCTCTTCCATGACTGCCCTCCTTGCCATTAGCATTTTTCAAGCATAGTTTTACTGTTTCCTTCAACCCCACAGAAACAGCAGGCAAAGGAGCGAGGTCAGTGCCCAAGTCCAAAGCACGGCACCAGGTGGGGAGGAGGTGCAGATGTTCCACGTCAGGTAGGGATGGACTCAGGCAGAAGGTACCTCACTAGGCGTATCTTTTTTTTTTAACAGCAAAAAACTATGGGATGTAGCGGGGAGATAGAGAGATGAGGAGATGCAAAGAGGGAAAGTCCGGAGGACTGAGCAAGGGGAATCCTGTGTGTTTAGTACCCTAACAAAACCTGCCTCACCAGAGAGAGAAGAGATGGGGTAGCCTTAAACCCAACTCAGATTCCCCTGCTGTGTAAGTCCTTTGGCCTAAAGCCCACCTCACACATCCCAACCCAGAGCTCCCCCCTGTCCTCCTCTCAATAACCAACCCCGAACGTTTCAATCCACATGGCACTTTGCCATAGGCCCCTTTTCCCCTCAAATTTGATGTTCCTGCTGTTGCCTGAAGCTCCTCCTTCATCTGCCTCCCCAGGCGGCGCCCAGCTGCTTCCTCCCCTTAAGATTATTGAATGGATCAGATATCAGCTAGGTAAGAAATCGTATTTTAATTTACAAGCAATCACAGCTGCTGCATTTTGGGGACAAGATAAGCAAATATGAGATTTATAAGGGACAGAAAACAGCATTCTTCTTGGTAGAGTCCAGCTGTAGAATAAATTTATGGGAATGATTTGGTATAAATCTACTCTGTCCACTCTGTGAAATGTTACAGAACTTTCCCCTATGATAGGGCTTCTTTTTGTAAGAAAATAACACCACTGGCTTCAGCTATGCTTCTTGTCAGCACTTCAAAGAGCCCCCCACAGATCTCTCAGAGCTTCCAAATAGAAGATGCTATTGTTCATCTACATTGGCTGGAAGAACGAACTAGGTATCCATCACACACACATCTCCATACAGATACGTGTGTACCAGAGAGTGTGGGGAGATTTCTTCCCCGTAATGGGTAAGAAACCGAAAGACAGGAAAAGTCTTTCCGTGAAAGAAGGTGAGGCTGAAATTTTGAGGATGGTGAAGTGACTGTCCTGATTTGGTCTGATGATTCATTTTACAAGAGATCTCATTCGGTGTGCTGGATTTCAGAAAAGCAGGGTATATGGAGGGAAAGCAAAAGAAATCAAATATGCAAATAGACAGACCCAATCAAGTCACACTCACAGTCCTAGCTCACCTTCAAATCCCATTATTCAATTAGAGCTAAATAAAATGCTGTGTCAAACAATGTAGATCTCTTCTAGTTGATATATTTGAATTAATAGGAAATGAATCTTTTATGTTAGATTTCTAAAGGAGAACACAGAAATATTAATTGAAAACTTTTTATAAATTAGAAAAAGCCCAAATATGCTTAAAAAATAAAATATTTTTAATACCTAGCTCTCATCCTGAGAAATAGGCATTAAAAACTCGATCAGATCTGACATTTATAAGTCACCATCCCTTTCTTTACTTATGGAGATTAATTTAAGAGAATTCAGCCACTCTGTATTTGCATTTGAGATGTGCTCATGAGAGACCAGACCCCCCTAGTCAGGAGAATATTATGGAGCTGGAGGAGATCATTACTGGCCAGCTCTGCCCACACAGCTCCCTGTCATCCCAGCTAGCCAGCCTGCTCACTTCAGGCAGGAGACAACTCACATTCCAGCAGATTTAAATAAGATTAAAACCTTTCAAAAACCCAGCCGTGTCAGCACTCCTAGCAGAATTGTCTTTACATTCTTCTTTCAAACCCTTGGAGCAAAACATAGATTAACGGATTTATTCAGGAGACCTCTTGACAATTTAAGAGTTAAAAGCAGCTTTTATGTTCACCCCTTCCCTAAGCATCTGCAGTCCTGTGAGGACCGTCACTATGCTGCTTCTCTGCCACTGTGTTCCTCTATCTGAGCTTTGCTGGAGGAACAGAGTCTGAGGGCCCAAACTCCACCTGTGTTCCCACCTACCCACCCCACAGGGACAGGAGATGCAGGGGTGGAGGGAGAATTGAGGTCTCCTAACCTGTGGCCAAGCCTCTCGGGCATTTGCTAACCCCAGCCCACCTTTGGAGCAGCTGCTGCTCTCTTTTTCCCCTCTCCAAGACAACAGCGCTAGTTGTTGTGCATTAATGATATTCCCCTTCTCTTCCCTCTGCTGGGATGTTCCAGCATTTTTAGTACAAAAGGATTTCTGAGACCCCTTCACTTCTGTGACTAGCAATGTGACTGATCAAAGAAGCAGCCGGGAAAGGGTTAGGGGTCCCTGTCTGTTGCCTTGTGTCTGTACAATGAAGAGAAGATCAGCCGCAGAAGTACAAAGCAGCGTGCACCCTCCTTTTTGCTGGTGGAGCCTCTGGGGACAGCAGTCACTGTTGGTTAGCTGAACTATATAAATTTTTTTCATTTCTGGGTTGTTTTCTCTTGTTTTGTTTCAGAAGTCTAGGTTCAAGACTCTGGGACTGACATTTCCTTCCTTCCCACGTGGGTGGCACATTTGCTGCTTGGCAGGCAACCTAGGAGACTTCTGCAGACATTTTAAACGATGACGTCTATACATGTGAGAAGAAAAATCTGACAGATGCAAGGAATGATAAAAGAGAGAAGCGCATGAGCTAACAATGGCCATTCATTTCAGATCCGGAACGCAATAATGATGAAGGGCTTACGGTTATTTTTTTAAAAATGGGACAGCAGCCACATTTAATGCTCGTGAACACCAGCAGCATTCCTTCAGCGGGTAGGTTGGTTGCTGTATATCCTTTAAGGGGTAAGGGGCTTGTTCCCTTCTACTTTTTTATAGCAAAAATTATCTATGTAAGACAACTCCAATTTCACTGACTTGAGAAAAGAGTTACTTCTCAAAGTATACTTTTCTGGCACCTGTATGTATAAAGGAACTACAGTACAACTATTATAAAGAAAACAATCTGTGTGGAAAGTTTGTGCTGTAGCTATGACCTTGGACCAGACCTGCAGTTTGTTTTTGAAAAAACACTGGAAAACTCACAGCTTCCAAACTTTCCAGAAACAGTTTCTGGAAGAAAAACAAATAAACAAACCCAAACAAATGAAAATCAGGTTATCGGAGTATTTTCAAAAACAGATGTGTTTCAGGCTGTTAAAAGAAAGCAACTAAGGAATACAGATGTGCGCAAAATTAAATACGTATTATCCTACGTATACTCTAGTACAAGGAAAATCGCTATCTGCTGGCATCTGCAAGACTTATCTTCAAACTCTAAGGAACAAATATAAGTTGCAAGACATTTCAGATCTTTAGGACACCTCAGGAGCCTGTGAAAAAATGCTCTGCAATTAACTGACAGCCGGCAGGATTATTTTATGCCAAGCATTCACATTAAATACTTTTTTATATAACATTTTGCATGTGGTTTTCAAATTCATGCTTCGTTGAAGAACTCAAGTCAAACAAAACATCCTGATCATATAAAGTTACCAATTGTAGTGATTATCTGAACTCAAAAACCAGAAGGTGGTTTAAATAAAACCAGATAGACAATAGATAAATATACATATGTGCAGTCACATGTACATTCACACATGCACATGCTTGTGATAGAAATCAAAACTGAAAATAAGTGACAATTAACAGATCCTTATATCATCAGATGCCTGTATGATATTAATGATTTCCCCTTCTCCTAAAATAAATAAAAGCAAAAGCTACATGGGGAAAAAACCCCACACATTAAAAATAAAATCTGGACTTCAGGTACTATATACGAAGTTTGTACCGTCATCTACAGGAACTCAGTATAACATCCATTCACTTAGTCTTACAAATAAAGACTGCCTATTATGCACTGCATTTGACTGCCAAAAGGTTAAATTACTGAATCCTTACTGAACACTTATTACAGATACAGACACAGAACATGCATATGTTGTATTGACATGTATCTCTCTTACTAAAGAGCATCGTTTATTTAAAATAATTAAAACAATAATTAGAAGCTACATAGAAGACTATTAAAACACAAGGTAGTTGCTAATGCCAGCAGCTCCAATAGTCTCATGGTATAAGCCATGCTGCTTTCAACACACTCAATTCATTAACAGAGGAGAAAAGCCAGAAACGAAGGGAAATGCAGACCATCTGCTCCATCCAGATGCAGCAGAATATGCTTCTTACCTCCAAAGCAATTTACCAGCGACAAACTGAGATAAGATCAGTTTAATCCTCTAATCACAGATCTAAAAGATTTGTTGGTATCGTATCATCATAAGTAAAACTGAACTACATTCATTTGAATTGAAAGAAAACTCTGCCAGCTTTTCTCACCTTTAGCATCTCTCTCGTTATAAAACAATTCTAAATACGAGAGATAACCTAGATAGGGCAAATATTATTGAAACAAATACATGCACACAAGCAGTCAACAACAAAATCCTCGTTCTTCTGCTGATATGTTCTAAGGACGTCTAATTGATTTAATCGGCAACGAGATTTAATTGAAGCATTTAAGTTCCCAGAAAGTCATAGTCTGCATATATATTATTTCCTTGCAATACGGGACCCATTTTAAAATAAAAACTATAGCCCCCGTGCCTTACAAACAAATAAGCAGCATCATTTCTTACCTTGAAGTTATGAATCTTCTCGTATTTTGGAATATGTTCATTTTCTTTCAGAGTTGCTCTTCTGACAAGTGATGTCAACTGTGAATAAGCAAAGAGTTTAAGAGGTTGCCAGATTGTCACAGATGACTTCTGAGTACCCAGTTTCATCCCCAAGGCTGCTATCAATAAATCTTGTTGACGGCTCTCCTGCTTCGAGTTGTGCACCGCAGACCTATTCGCTTTGTGCCCCGACCACGACTCTCTGGATGGCATTTTGGAGCTGACGGGAAGGAGGAACAGCCCTCCGGACCGATCCGCGCCCTGTGCGTATCAGACCCGACCAAGAAGGACCATTTCGGGACCTAAACTGCTCGGGAGGGCGGCGCGGCCATGGCAGGGCACTTGTTCACCGCGCGGCTAACTCAGCGAGGCGGGCTCTCCTCCGCTCCGGGCTCGGGGGCTCAGGCCTGCCGGTGGGCGGCCGGCGGGCCGGGCATGTGCGGCAGCCAGCGGCGGGGGGGCGCAGCCGCTCCCTCCATCAGCGGCCGGCGGCGGGGCGCAGGGACGCGCGCCTCGGCGCCCTCCT
>VZTQ01019783.1:0-21974 GCA_013400755.1 Pelecanoides urinatrix
TATATATATATAAAAAAAGTATTAATTGAGCCCCAGTTGAACAATTTCAACAGAAAAGGATAAGCAAGTGACATTTGAGAACACTTAAAATTTTATGATCAGGGTATGTAGGAGGAAACTAGAGCTAGTGTCAGTTCTCTTTGTTAGAGCAGATGAGAAAGAATGGATTGATCTTGGGTGTCCCATAGCTGAGACAACTTCCCTAAGCATGGTTCTGTTGGGTATAGAATGTTCTGTTAGGTATAGCATGCCTATATATTGACCCAGCCTTCAGGGTGAATACCAATCCATGGGACGCAGTCTGAGAAAACCTGCTGGTTCAGATCCTAAGATGACAAAGGGCATGATCTTGTATCATCCAAGATACGACAGTGTCTGGATTATTGTGTGTGAACTTGCACCAATGTATTTATTTCATTTTTTGGAAACCTCAGTAACTCATGTCGGGAACAGATTGAATCCACTAATCGGCATGTAGTAGTCAATTAACTTCAGAAAGCGATAAAGGCTGGTAAAAAAAGCCAGAATTACAGTTCAGAGGAAACAATGCAAATTCATTATGCACCTTCCCACTGGGAAAGGCCAGAAAGTTCAAAGGCTTACAGTGTATTTCAAGTTAATACAAATTTGGTAGCCCACGCAGAGTCTACACTGCTAGGCACAGTTTGAATTAAACAAGTCATTTAACTTTCTATTTTTATTGAGATTTCTTATTTCTTTTTTCCTGTATTCATACATGTGCCCATCCAACTTCCCAACGTGACTGAGCTGAGAAACATCAAAATTTAACATAAAAAGCTGAATCTCAACTATTTGTTTTGTAAAGAAAAAAATCTCCTGGGGATTTTCCTCCTAGAAAATTTCCAATGCCTACTCAAGAGAAATTAAGTCTCCTAATACAACATATTTCAAGGCCACTTACATTGGCTCTGGGAAAAAAAAAAGATCTTCATCACAATTGCTATTCCTTTGGGAGTTTTACCTCAGGGGACTTGGGTTAAGAAAATGAAATACCAGAGACCTGAAATGGACATGGAGAGCCGGATCCCCAAGAGCTTTTATTACTACCATTCCTTGGACTTCAGAGGAGTCCAGTTCCCTCCAGCTGCAGTCGTCCTTCTTAAAGCAAGATTAGTTCTGCTGCCGCATCTACAACACATTTGCAGAAGCAGATGGCAGAGGATTGGTAGCATGCTTCTACACTGCTAATGTGAAATGAGTTCTGTGATGCATTACTCTGCATTTATTCCTCAGTCTGTACAACCTGAACTTCACTAAATCACAGTAACATTTTTTATCCTAAACTCGCAGTGTAAATAAATATTTACACAACTTATTTACTTTGCTATGAACTGTATGATTGTAATACATATTTTCGACTGTTCCAGCAGAGTGACATCCAAGTAGGGCCTTGGTGTTGTGCTCCTTGCTCTAGCTCTGACTTGCTGTGTCACTTGGGACTAGTCATTTAACCTTTCCATGCCTGTGTTTAATGTAAATGTAAGATGAACTGATATTATAAACTCACCTGAAGTGTTTCCATCCCAGGTGTGTTGTAAGGCTTAATTAATTAGTGTCTGTGAAGCACTTTAAGCTCTTCATGTGAAAGACAGTATATACTGAGGTACTATGATTGCTTAGTGTGTTTATTAATGCTTCACAGCACCAGAAACACGTTTTTAAAAAATATTTTCCATGTATTTTAGAATCTTATTAAGGAGAATTATCATAGGGAAATCTATGAATGTAAGGCTAATTCACACTCTTCCTTTCAGACCTCTGTCTCAGCTCTGGAAGACCTCCTTCTACTCATGGGCTCCTTGGCTGGCTCTCCTGCATCTTGTGTGCACCTAAAACCCCTAGTACTTGAGTCTGAATGGAGTCAAGGAGCTGCCTATGGCCAAATCTCAAGGTAGTCTAATAGGAAATTATCTAGATCACCTAGAAAGGTAATATCCCCCAAGGCTTTTATACTATTTAAAGGCACCTTTTCCAGACAGGCAGATGCTTTGAATTCACAGACTTGCATGTCAGGGTATGGAGATGAACTGCTGGAGTACGTACCACTCAGACATTCAAAGGGATTAAAAAAAAAAGTTACTGCTAGAGAAAACAATCTTTCACAGACTTCTCTGTTTCACTAATGCAGTAGCATTCACTGGTCTTAAAAATGTCCTTTTTCACCAAGAGGCCATTCAAGCAGTGCAATAGATTGCTTAGAAACGTTCTTCAGTGTCTGTCCATGGCAGTTTTCAAGACCAGATTGGAAAAAACCCTGAGTAACTTGGTCTGACTTCTTGCCCAAGCTTCATGCATATCTGTCCATGCTTAGACGTTCCCTTATGCCATTCCTGGTAATTTTCTATCTGAAAACTGAAACTTCCCCAGTATGCCTATTGTTCAGTCACTGTAGTTAACATGACTTTTTGGCTCTGGACTGGCAGAGATGTTCTGGGCTCCCCACCAGAGGATGATTTCACATCCTTAGAGAAAAACTGCATGGTACATTTTTATAAACGACTATACAAAATCTACCAGAATTTATAAGAGGTGCATAGGCTTCCTGAGATCATCTCAGTCCTATCATAATATCTTCAGATAGCAGATACACAAAACTTCCATTACTGAGCTTTCTGTTCCCTAATCTGTTCTATGGTTCATATAATTTTACACAGTGCAATAAACAAACTTAGAAGAACAAAGAATATTAAAGCACATAAAATTAGGTCATAAACTATGGAGCACCACAATGGCAGGTTGCAGTTCTACTCACTGAAGAATCAGAGATTTAAACATGCAATAATTCTGTTATGCAGTAAATATTGATTTTAAAAAATGTTTCATGCAGATCAATTGTCTGCAGTCATTAAACATTCACCAGACACTTGTAGATATATTCTAGAACTACAGAAAACTTTAAGGAGTTAATGAATTATTACAAAAATCATAATATGTACGATACTACTTTTTGTCTAAAGAATGTCGTTGTACAACCATTGAAGAAAAAGACCCCACGAAGAAAAAACTAAGTTGACATTTTAGTCGTTGCTACTAAGCAAAAAATTTTGATCCCACAAATACGGAGCATCTCAATGACTTTGTTCTTTTATGTTGGAGTAACTAAGAATTCAAATGTGAGCATGCGTTTATTCCAGAGTAATCAGGTCAGGGCAGATTTGGAAAAAGTGAAAAGCCACTTAGAACCGCCTATCACCACTGCGTGTATTTCACCTAAAATTGATATGACTTTGCTCCAACAAGTTAATGAGTATTTTGGCTATTAGCTTCAGCAGGAACAAACTCGTTCTTCTCAATGATATATGATTAGATTAAAGCTCCCCAAAATTATCTATAATTATTAGTAAATTATTAGTATGACAAATACTTTCAAAATGTTTTAGGCAAGTTAAAACTACTGGGTTTTCATCCAGTATTTTGCTAAGGTTTTAAAGGGGACATTTCTTTTCTTTTTGTTTTCTTCAAAACCTCAAATAAGATGAATGTTTGCTATGTTAAAAGGACTATGTATCTGCAGCCATTTAATAAACAGTAACAGCAATTCAGCCCCTGCGGATTACATATATGTATGTCTATGCACAAATGTATTGTCCAATGGACACGGTCACAAGTTGACATGCACTGGTGTACCACTGCCTAAGCCATGAAAGAACCCAAGAATCCTGATCTGCAATTCCTACTCAAGCACAAACAAAACTAATTCTGGTAAATCATTAAACAAACCTTTTGAAGGTCACTGCTTTAAATGTCACACAATTATTCTATTAATACGGGTTTATTTATATGACCACTTCCTTTGTGATATTCAAAACTAGCCTGGATAAAACACTAGCAAACATACAGTAGTTGACTGTACAACATTAGCATTGAATGACCTATGAACATTTTTTAAATGAAACTAATTCTCAAAATGCAATCACACTTCAGAGCTTCTAGAAATGTTACAGTAGCTCCTGCAGAAAGGGAGAAGCAGTATTCTGTTAGGTTTAAGGTTTTAATTGCATTTTTTCTTCGTTTTTGAGAAATCTGTAAAATGAAAGGGTTTTCCCTTTCATGGGATACCAGTCTGACCTCCTGTGATCAGCCAAACCTCTGTTCTGTACTTCAACAGCATTTCCCACCAGAGGAGACATTAAAGACCTTTTGTTCCCTGCATCAAATCAGGATTCCTGTGTTATATTCTGGGCTCCTGCTCCTTAGGCTAAGTCACTTGATTCCCATGCTTCAACTGCAAAAAGAAAGTTAGCTCAAAAATCCAGATGAGAATTGACATTAACAGAAAAGATACTTCACTGTGATAGTGGATAGCCTGAATCAGCTAACATTCCTTAAGTGCTCTGAGATGTTCAAATGAAAGTTGCCAGCACTAATACCAAATACAAGCTGTAGTATATTAATACCATCTAATGAAGACTGGTGTTTTAAGAAACAGGTTTTGCTATTTTTGCAGTTAAGCTACTACTGCGATTGTCTGAAAGAAGCAAAGCTAAGGGCATGAGCCTCAGAGCTAGCCAGTGTACACATCATAACAAATGACTCAAAGAATTACTAGAAAATAATTCCACTGGGAGGTTTTGGTGACATCTTTAACCATACAGGGATCCACCTACACACAGTTTCCAAATATTTATAACAACCCAAACAGGAAATTAATGCTATGCAAATCTCTGCAGAATATTTATTTTGCTGGAAATTATTATACTGGAATAAGGAATTCTAATTTTGTAATGTGAATATATGAAAAAGAAAGCATTAATTATTCACACAAATAAAACGAGAAAATTAATATAGGCTGTATACTACAGTTCCAATACAATATAACCTGATACCCGCCTCCATGGACATGGAACCTGCTGCTTTTGCAGCTGTGCAAAATAGCCACACAAAGGTCAGACCTTTTCAAGCTGTGAAAATTTGCTCGACAACGCAGGACTTGGATATAGGGCTTCATCAGTCCAAACCTGTTCAATTCATTTTGTGCGTAGTAATGTACAAGACCAAGCTGCTACCATTCCTCCTGGTCCTCATCTTATCCTGCTACTTAGTGATTTATTTGAAAAGCATGACCCCAAATGTAACATTTTACAAGAAACCAAGATTCGCAATATTACCAAAGCTTGCAGTTTTACCACAGCCTCTGGTAGCATTTCTCGTTAAGCTGAAGCATCTGGAAAGCATGTAATTACATGAGTATTTTCAAGTTTAAAATAAAAAAAGAACTAAAAGGATAAGCTTCTATTCTTGATAGAGAAGAGAAAAAAAAATAAATACCCTTCATGCACCTAAAAGCAAGAAAAATGCACACAAAAGCACTTTGCTTTCCCTTGAACAACAGAAAGCCAAGAATGGTCCTTAGTACTAGCGCCAGTTCTGAACGGCTTATACCTCAGTCTACTGCAGTGAGGCAAGCAACTCGGACAATTGCCTTAGACCCCATGGTAGCTTCACCAGGCAGCACTGCAAATCATTAGTGAATATGTAGAAGGAGAAAGGACCCCCAACAGGGGATTTTATCAGCATGTTGATTGCCTTCTCATGGCCCCAGCAAGGGTTAGAAGCAATGCTCTGGAAAAACGTTTTCTCCTACATTTATTGTTTTGATTGCTGGGCAGATTCACAACAAAATTACTAATGCTGCAATAATAACAGAGCCTTTTGCTAAACTGTTTGTGGCTTAAGTCCCTGCAGTATCATCAGCTGTGTTTTAAGGAACCAATTCTTATGGCAAGCTGTGCAGTGAGTCTGCATGCAAGACCAAACTTCCAGAACAACGGCTCTATATTCCCATCCAGCCATATAGGAAGGGAAGAGCACTGAATCAGTGATCCAGAAAAACCATGTCTGAAGCTGATCACATCCTATGCAGTTTTCCACCACTCTCAACTGCCTTATCACCCACTGCTGTCACATCCGTAAGTTATTTCCAAGACATTTACCTTTGCTCCATTGGAACGTCATTTCGCAGGGCACCAGCGATGCTCAGAATGTCCTAGGAGCGACTCAGGTGGCACATTCAGCACTGAGAGCTGTTATTGTCTTAAATGGATGCTGACTAAGACCCATCTGGTTCTGTTACAGCAGGTCCTCTCAGCTGGAAAAGATACCAAGTTTGCCAACAGCAAGGACTGAGGTGAGAGGATATAGCTGTACGGGGAACAGGCCTGTCCCTCCCTTTTGAATCTGCAGATGCTGGTCAACACTGCTACCATGAGCTGTGCTCCATCGCAACTCTGCTGCCACCCATCTGCTCTAAGCACTGGATAGCAGTATTATCATGACGCTTCCTCAGCATTCAGCAAAAAGTTTTTCAATAATTTTTTAATACTAGATCACTAAATGTTTTCCAGTAGACAGATCTATATGTCCACAAAGGATTACTAGCAACAGCAGCTTTCCTTTTCTAGAATTGGATTTGCCATCCAAATATCAGTGTTTCCTAAACTGGCCTTAGTACCCTCTGCTTTTCCCCTTGTCGCTGAATCATCCTCCAGGAAATGGTGGTAAAAACATATATGTAACCAGCTTGCAAACCAGAGCAGGAATCTGGCCCAGCTGATAGATAACCCTGTTGGAAATCATAATTTTGCTATTATTAGTGTTGTTCTTTCACAAGTGGAACGGTTTCCCAACCCAGGTCACAGAATGGCTGCACAAATGTATATGGAGAGCCAGCACAGGGCCAGGAAAGCACAGCAGAGTGACAACTACTCAAGGCAGAACTGTGACTGAAAAGCAGCTCATTAGACTGCCCTCTTGCTTGAAAGGTTGCAGTCTGGAAGCCACATTGTACACATGAATACACCACCTTCTAACACAGCATGGTCAAAATCTCATGGAAAAATAACATCCAGTTGAACTTGCTGACATTCATGCCGTATGCATCCATTACACTGAAGCTTGAGACAACAGAGAAAACAATATGCATGATTTAAACACTTCTTGTTATTCACTGTGTGCTCCCTGTTTCGTAAGAGAAAAGAAAAAAGGAGGGGGGGAGGAGAGAGAGAGAAAAGGAACAATCTCTCTAACTTTTGTTCTGTTTTGTTTACAGGGGATTAAAATTATTTTACCATGTACACATGGCTGGGAATTTCAGCTCGGGGAGCTATACATTTTGCACTGCGCTAAGACATTAATGTGCTCTTGACAATTCAAGACCAGTATTGTGGGCCCTCTGTAAATGCAGGGAATTAAAGTCCTTTCTGTTGTGTTACTGCATGCTGAGTGAGTCTCCAATTAGTTGAACTGTTAATTTTTTGGGTTTCTATATCTTGCCTCTATTAAACTGATTTGTTCAATCATGCTGTACGGTCACCTGCCGCCTGTGCTCTAAAGTGTCGTGCTTGCCTTGGACAGTGATCTCTTTGTTGCACTTTGTTCACAGCACTTCTAACAGTGGGGTACATTTCCCTTCGTGCTATTTTTACTTGCTTCCAGAAATACATCTGAAATTGTTGTATGAACAGTTTCCAGCTTTCTGCCAGGATCCCTTCAGCCCTCTTGTGCTGCTCCCAGATGAAAAGGACCTTACTGGAAAAACCCTATAAAATTTAATAGAAAACGAAACTTCCTCTGACCTAACCTGTGAATTTTAATATACATAGTGCTACCTGCTGTAGACGTTCTCTTTCCAATAGGCTTTGGATCAGGCCATGAAAAGAGATATCTCTCTGTACCAGTGTATTTGAAACAGTTCCTCTTTGGGGCCAGAAACATTTCAGTGTAAATAAACAGAGATACATTAAATTAAAACTGGCAGGGTGATATTATCCTGAGCAAAGCATTTGCAAAAAACAAGTAAAGGGCACATACTTGCTTATCTTCTAAAAGCTTACAGAGCTCCTTACAACATCAAAGCCTTTAGCAAGATGGCCCTGTGACAAGAAAGAAAAACAGAGGGCAATTTTCACCTCAGTTCTTGAAACTCAACCACTCACATGGATAGGTGAGCATTATTTTAGAAGAAGGTGAATCACAAAAAAAGTATCCTGCAGTCGAAGTGACCAGCCTCCACTAAACTGTTGTATCCCTCATCAGTCATCAACATTGACAGAGTTCACTGCATTCCCATGGAAAATACTGAAACCCTATAAGCAGTGCACAAGCAATGTAACTGACATTACTGTAATCACTGAAGGAGCTCAAGTTTGATATAAGCTTTGCTTTATAAAGGAGATCTAACCAAGTCTCACTATCTCACACAAACACTCTGGTATTTAAATCTTTTACTTGTCAGGCTAAGTCTTTTTTGAGTATTTAAAACCTATGCATAAGCCTATCTCTATTTGCTAAGCATGTCCTTACCTGCAGATTTCCAGGTATTACACATAAACATCAGTTCATACATAAATGTGTGCTTGACACATGCCTAGAAATTCAGTCCTAATACAAATCGGTGCCTCATTTCTGCTGATCTCCACATTCTTCACTTTCTTGCATCAGCTTTTTATGTGATTCATTACTGCAAACCCACCAGTTCCCTATCATAAAAATTGCATACTGTATATGATTAGACTTTTTCAAGGAGTTCATCCTGTAATGTTGTGCTGAACTTTACTAAAGTCTAGCTCAGGTATAGCTGATCCATCAGGGAAGTTTCAGATGTTCTTCCATCCCATGTGTACCCTCTGCAAGGTTACAACTTGCTAGGGCTTCCACCTGACTTATTTTTCATTATCCAATGCCATAAATGCCATGTCATTCCTCTCCCTTACATACCCTTGGACAACTTTGAACAATTCCTTTCGCCAACTGACTTGTCCACCTGCCAAATTCTCACATTCGCTCAATAATGCATATGAAAGTGTGGGGTCTTCTGATAATGGTTTACCGAATTTAATTTCTAGGGAATGTCAGCTTCCATCGAGTGATGCACAAACTGCAAGTTAATCAATAAATTCTATGTCTATAGGGGCCTCAATGTACCTAACTCATGAATATGCAAGCTCTGATTCTTTGAGCAAGACACAAATGTATTTCTTGTCAGATAGGAAGTGCTGTTATCTGTATATATTTTCTTCCTTCTTGTTCTTTTTGCATAAAACAGATGAGATTCCGTGTTTGCCAGAACAGACATATTTTTTCCAGGGTACAACAGCAGCCTAGTGCTGGATGATAAAAGCTTTGCCTGCTATCCATATAATGCAATTGCAGTTTGAGTGTTCTGGGTTCCTGTATTTCTGTGTTGCACTTCACAAGTGTAATGCTGAAATCACAGGCAGGGTGATAAATGTTAACAATTTATTCAGCGTTTGAAAATACTGAGAATAAGCTCTCTCCCTTGGTCTGCTTTCACTCAGATGTTTAAGACCAGAAAGGACTATCAGATGCCCATATTTGACCTTCTGTGTGATACATGCCCTTAAATGTTACCATCACCTGTGTATTGAGCTTGGCGATTTTTTTCTTCTTTTTACTAAAATATATCTTCTAAAAATATGTTTTTCATTGCCCTGTCTTCATTTGAAGGCTTCAAGAAATAAGGACTCCCTGTCCCTTAATAGTTATTCCAGTGGTTAATCAATCTCACTCTTAGAAATGAGGCACCAATTCTTAATTTGAATTTGCCTGGATGAAACATTCAGCTATTAGTTTTCTTCATGCCTTTCCCTGCTAGATTAAGGAGGCCTTTATTATTTAGTACTTTTGACTGTTGAAAGTACTGATGTCTTATAACCAAGTCTCTGCTCAGTCTATTTTTGGGTAGGCTAAACAGACCTAGCTTTTCAAACTCTTTCTGTAATGAATTTGCCAGCCCTTGAACCTTACTGTGGTAAAGATTTCTCTTCTACAGTGTCTAAACCAGGGAATTAATCCTTTCAAAACAGTTGTCTTGTAACATGCCAATGTTACAAGACAATATGTGTCCTGCTACTTTGGTTACACATGTATTCTGAGTTAAAGCCTGTACAAATGCCTTATTTACATGTGCCATTATATCCATTCTGTGCAGACCTGAAAGAGCAGACCTTGCAAGTTTTACGAGTAATTCTTTAGTTATAAACACTGATAACACATTCATATTGTATCATGCATTCATTACATAAATCAAAGCTGACTGTAGACAGAAAGTGAAGGACAAAAGAATTAAGTATCTTTTCTAAGTTAAGAGTCAAAGCTATGGAGAAATAGGCTTAAGACACTATAGATTGCAGCACTGTAAGCTACCTGCCTTTCCCAAACCCTTGTTATTATTATTATTCTTTCAATAAATAATTTAAATGCACTTAGTGATACAAAAGATCCTGGAACCTAAAGCGTCCTTCTGGTATTTAACACCCACAAACCTGGCACAAAAGGGGGCAAAATGCTGTAAAATTCTGTGAACCTTCTGCAATCATCTCCTAGTGTCCAGTGCTCCAAAGAGAGAATTTCCTAAAGGCATTAGATAATGTTATTCCTCTTCACTGTTCAGTCCTTACCTTCTTCAACTGAGATTGCCAAAGTGGGCAGTATTTAACGTCATTCCTGGTAGCAAACAATACATTGCTAACATCACTGCTATGAACTAAAATTCACTTCCACTGTTCATGAGCTGCCACGGTGTTTTAGTGTTTTTCTCTGGTACCTAAGGCCAATTCTTTTGCTTTCTGACCAGCGGTGTTCTCAGAGGCAGGCAGCACAGAGGCATGGTGCAGCAGATGCCGTTTCCGCAGTTGCTGAGGAGCAGGATAGCACTACATACCTTTCCTTCTTGGGAAGCAAGGCCATGACTGCCATGGCTGCGGAGTGGCGAGAAACAAGCAGCTCCCCATCACCCGCGGAAAGCAAGCAGGAGCTAAGGGCTGCTGCGAGGCAGTATCCTGCCTTACCGTGAGGGGACAGAGTGCAGCTCCCACCCACAACTGTCTTCCAAGCATGGTAAAAACTCCTGGCTCTGCCTAACTTCTGGGTCACCCAGAGCTCCTGCCTTTCCTAGAGACCCAGCAGGTCAGAGCCAGTGTTTTGATGATGCGGAAAGAAAGAGCCTTCTTCTTAGCACTCATGTTTATCTACCCACCTCAGAGTGGTCTTGTGAGGGTTATCACACTCCTATGCAATCTCCTAGGTATAAGTTAGATAATTTGCAAGAAGAATATTTTAAATTACTGTTTCTGTTGAAAAAATGGGGTGTGTGAGGGGGTCCTGCCTGTAACAGAACCTCTGAGCGAAACCCCATTATTTTTGGTTCTTAGCTTTCTGAAAATGGGGAGACTCACCGTATCCATGAGCTTTAAAAACAGCAATAAATTAATCTCTCTTAATTTCATCCTTTCTATTTTTTCAGCAGCAAACTGACTGTCCCATAATCAGATAAAGGCGACATTCATGCACACATATTCACTATTTGCATGGCATATGACCTACCTGTCAGAGAATACATTCAACTAATAATCAGTATAGAAATGCTTCTTGTTGGATGCTTTTTTTTTCTACCAGAAAAGAAAATCCTGAATTAAAAGAAAATTAATCTTCTTATTTTTTTAATTTTGTTGGTTGAAGCCCAGCTCCACAGAGAAACAGAGAGCTCAAAATGAAATTCTTATACAGACCTAAGCCAATAAAGTGGTTTAGAGTTGATCTGACCCAGTCCAAAGAAATTCCATAATGGATAACTAACAAAAGAGTTCTGACAGAAAACCTGACCTCAGGTCTCGTCTCTGCATGCCACGTTTTGCTAAGCAGGCTGGGAAACACTTTTGCTTATTTGTCATTTTCTTTAATCATGGGCCTTGATCCTTGACAGAGAATATTCAAATGAACCCTAATGTTATACTGGAGCTCGTACAAGACACATTTTTAGCTTGTGGGGCTTGAGTAGTGTCCTTTGGTAGTGTCCTTTGGCAGATTCAGAGCCCAAATAGTGGTTATATGGTAAAACCCACCTTTCCTTTGTGCTGCATTTAAACAGCTGAATAGCTTGTTTTTTTCCACAGCAATCATGGGGGTTTTTTTTCTTTTTTCAAACTTTGTATTATTTAGGCATGTCTAGTTTCACTGGTTTTGCACTATACAGTGCTACCATCATCAAAGGGAAGAGTTGTAAAATAAGTTTTAATCTCACTAGGTGAATTTATTGATGTCATAAAAATAAAGGCCCCCAAGGTTCACTGCGTCCACTGTACTGAAGACACAGAGTGCAAGCTTGGGGAATTTACTGTAGTATACCACTGTGTCATTGTACCTACCTGAAAACTTGGCTCAGCTGACATCTGGAAGCATTAATAAAGAAAATGCAACCTAAGGGGAAAGAACCAGGGATGTTTGATTTGTCAAAAGAAAAATGTACATTATTATGGAGTCAGAAAGCAAGGTACAAGCCAGAGTTTGTATTTTACACGGTGAAGATGTTAGCTGGGCTTTATTAATGTTTTCATAAATTATGCGCTGAAACAGAGGCCCTTACACAAACTGCATACTTATTTATCTGGTTTGGGAGTTTGCCCCTTATGGGAAACGCTACCATTTGAGCAGGAATTTGCAAATGGTTCCACAGCTTATTTTTTAAAGGCTGTTATCCCAAAAGTGTCAGGAAAGAGTGTTTTCTCCTGTGAGCCCATGAGAGGCAGAGACAGGAATCCCAGATTGCCTGTAGCAAGAGAATGAGCTGGAGGGCAGAATGCATCAGAGGAGGAGGCAGTAGGTGGTAGAGAGCTTTAGGGCCTGCAGCAAACAGTCTTTGCCAGAGATGTTACAAGACTGGAGATGCTCGCTTAGGAAAACAAGTTTGCAAGAAACATTCTGCCCAGGTTGCTCTGTGGATAATGTAGGTAACTACAGGGCTCAGCAGACAAGACCCAACTATGCAAACTGTTGTACAATCTCAGAAACAATCCCAGCCCTGAAAAGACTATAGCCTAAAGAAAATGGGAAGGAATTTTAGGGAAATAGAAGTAAACAGGGTAAACTGATACAGTTGTACAAGAGGTCAGTGGTAGAGCTCACAAAAAAAACCCCAAACCCACAAATCAAACACAAATCAAGTCCACAACTTGTAAAATGCAACGTTGTCTTCTAGATCAGCAACAGTCTCCTTTAGAGGATAAATTCCCAGTTTGAGGATTCACCTCATCTAATTTAAAGACCTACTTCTGAAAGAGTTGGCTAGACTGTCTTTATAATGAATGGAGAATTATCAACATAATGTCTCCTAGTCTTTGTGTGTCTGTCTTTGGCTAGGAGGAATCGCAACATAGAAGTCTCCAGGGTTTTCTAAATGCCTCAAGAAGAGTCCCACCCAACATGACTAGGACAATCATTACTAGAATCCTTTGATTCAATTGTGGTTGAACATGAAGAAAAACCCCAGCTCACTCCAGAATTTAAAAAGGCAAAGAGGAAAAAAATGAAGTATTCTGCTGACAGTAATTGAAATTGTGCATGCTGTCCAGAGAAAAGTCCTAATTCTTGACCATTTCACATAATTACATTTATTATCAACAAAAATTAAGGGTTTTCACTGAAGTTTCTGGGAAACTTCCCTGGTGATTCTAATGTAAACGCAGTCCTACTATATTTTCTCAAAATAAACCTACAACTGAGAGATCATACCACATGAGAACACAGCTTTTAAAAGCCTAACAGTTCCAGACATTTCTGGCATGGCACAGAGAGTTGCTGAGACGGGAATGGGGAGATGGCTTTGCCATTGTTCTGAACTTGTTGCAGAAACATAGCCTAGCCAGAGATACAATTGTACAATATCCTGTGTTGAGAACATATGAGAGAATATTTTCCATTTTTTAATATATCCTCTTCCACTGTATCGGAATCTGTATTAAGAACTTAAATAATTTTTAAAAAAATTAGACAATTTACAACGCTGAACACATACTGATTTGCTTGTTCTCAAGACACTTTTCTCCTTTTTTCCCCCTCTGATTGTCCACCTCTAGAGAAGGAAGTTTTTAGGAAGGTTTCTACATTATTCCATATCTTAAAGCCACTATCTTGAAATCTTCAAATAAAACAAAGAGAAATTTCAAATAGAGACCAAAATTCATGGATCCCTTGTGTTAAGAGACTGCCAATGTATGAATCATATAGACAGAGCCATGCCACAGAGGTGAACATCTGCAGAAAGCATGCGCATGAGTGATATTACCTGATGTCTTCATTATGCCTCCCCATTATTCCCTAGCTGTAAAAGGTGACCACAGCTGTCATGTAAAAATCCCACAGCCAAAGCCTGTCAGCTTTGCCAACCAGCTGCAAAAAGTCCATGGGTTTCCAGAAAAAAAGGAGCTGCACGCATTGTTCAGCATTTCACTGAAGCTGAGGAGTGGGCCAGAAGCACGAGAAGGAAAGCTTCATGGGAGCTGTGACAGGTCTGGATATTTGGCCATCTCTTCCCAGAGCAGGAATGATCTAGAGTGACTGATTTCAAGGCAGACATAAATAATAAACCACTTTAAAAGCTTCAGTTAGACCTATGTCTTCATAAAGCTACTTTAATTTGGTGTGAAAGTAACTACTGGAGAAGTAGCCTCGTAACACCCAGAGAGAAATTCAAAGTATGTGTTGTCAGCTGCATTTTCATTGCTACTTTGGTGCTGAATCAGAGAAAGTCCATATCAATTCAGCTGCATATGCCACAAACCAGCAGGACTGAGATTACCATTGTGCTCTCATGCTGCGGATCAGACATCAAATTTTGTGCTTCCCCTCCCCTGAATTTCATCAGGACAGAGACATCTCAGGCTGGGGCTTGAAGTCTGGAGTGCTATTAAAACAAGTCATAATGAATACCACAGAAAATAGGAGAGGACAGGAGGAGAGTAATCTGAAATTTTTCAACGCTAGTCAGTAAAAAGTAGTGAAGAACTTAGTGGCTAAAAAGGTAATACTGGAGCACCTGTCATAGGTAAGTCATGAAGCCTTTTTCTATTAAAAATCTGTTATTCAAAGTGCTCCAAAATCTACACTGCTTTCTTAAAAAGCACCTATATTAGTGCTTCAGCTTCAGCTCAGACATAGCTTTGACTCAGCTCTGCCACCTTCCTGCCAACTGTCTCCATTTGCCTGTCATTGATCTTAGTTCCTGAGTGGTTTTGGTGCTTGCACACTAAATTCCTTTCAGAGGAAACTAAATGAAGCTCTGCTTCACATGTATTTCAGCATTTAATGGGCACACAGAGTTGTGAATCCACCTATGGGCCAAACTACTGCAAGATCCCCCCCAGTGGTTACCTAGCACTCATCTACCACTGAAATGCTCTTGAACCCATAAAAGATCCTGTGACAATCTGGAGCAATTCACATTTTGCAAAGGACCAAATGCAGTGTTTCCATCTGGTGCCAACTCCCAGCCCTCTACTGACTTTATTTCAACTGATCTATCAGCTACTCCTCCTTCCAAAGAAGACACATTTTACACCTTTTCCTGGTGTTTACCTGGTCTATATTTTGCTGCCATAGCCCTTTCTCAATCTTTATTTTTATTTTACTACCCTTCTCCCCTGCTTTTTAATTTCTTTAAATTCTCTCAGCATGTTGGCACCTAGTCCTTTCTCACAGCAGAAAATTCAAAGTGGTGCAATTTGACAAACCAAGGAAGTGCGCTTATGAATTTTGCTTGAAGGTTTTCTTAGGAGTTAGGGTTATATGGTGGCAGTATCAGAACACTGCAAACCTCCTGTTCATTGCCAGCTGAGGCAAACGGTGATCAATACCCACTCAAATTTGGAAAAAAAGAGAAGGCATTTTGCAGAAAGACAGGAGATGCAATGCACTTCAAGGTGGCAAAATATGTGCCCATTCATCGAGAGCACTGTGCTGAAACTGCACCTCCACTGGATTTTTTGTTCTCTACTTTCCCAGGTGATCCCACACCACCATCGCCAAGAGACCTCCCCATCCTTGTGCCTCATAGAAAACACTTGCAAGGACACAGCCTAGGGTGCTGCTTTACCCCAGCCAAACTCCCTCTGCGGTACCTTTACCATCTCCCAATACCAAACCAGTTAGATGGAAAAGCAGCACTGATTTTCTGTTCACATTTAGTCCAGGCTGGGGAGGCAGAGAGAGGGTGACTGAGGTTTCATGTACAATAATAGCGTTGTGCTCAGAAATGCAGAGAAGTGCCACGTATCAGAAAGCAGGGCTTTCATGCTTCTAAAAGCAATTCTCCCAAAGCCACATAGCAACTACCTGTATCAGAAACTACCCGCCCACTCCCCACCCTCTTTGAATGCCAACCTCAGTCTCAGCATCAAAAAGAGCTGTGAATGTGGTGTGCCATGATAAAACAGCCCTACTAGACTGCCACAATAACCTCACTCAGTGAATGCCTTGTCCCTCGCAGGAAGCAGTGGTGAGAGCACTGTAAAGGCACAATTTATCCCTCTGCCACAGTTTGTCCTAACTCCCTTAACCACAAGGATTAAGCAAGAGCTATAAGCAGGTTTAAGGGAACATCGAACGCACTGCTCTTCCTGAATGCCTGCTGTCTGCATGCAGAGTGTTCACCTCTTACCTGAGAGTGGCCTGCAAGCACTGTGAGTTTTAAAAAGCACATTCAGTTGTTTTCCTTGATTTTTATTTCTTCAGTTGGGCAAATATGATGTTTTTTGAAGTGGAGCCCTGCTAGTTTTTTCAGTCAATGGAAAAGGGGCTGATTTACCTGAAAATAGAGCGAGTTGCACACAGTCTTTGAAAACACGTGAGGATGACTAATCATATCATGAGGCAGAATACAGCACAAATTATAGAAGCCCACAATGGCTCTCCAAACCCTAGTTCCCATGTTCCTAGGCCCCTGTGACTGCAGGACAAGGTGCTATTTTCCATTCAGAAGTCTGCTGGACCACAGTGAGAATCCTGATTGAGAGTGGTTTGCGCTGGTAATCTGGAAGACAGCTATGGTAATGTGAATGTGTGTCCACGACTGAGGCATAGCAGGACTCACGCATCACCAGGTATCATAGCCATGGCTCTGACAGCTTTCTCCAGCTTTCTCTGCATCATTTGTTACATCTCCCCTTAACAAAGGTACCCAACACAGACAAGTGAGACATCATCCAGCTATCTCCCAGTAACCATTGCCAGCTCTAGGAACAGAGTTAAGATTCAGTCAGAATATTTTAGCTATATCTCCTGGTTGTCAAGGGTTTGTGGCAGAAAGTACCTTAACTTTGGTTTGTTTGTTGATTTTCAGAGGTGTAGGTTTTGCTGAATCTGACATTTTAGAAGGAAGTATGTACTACTTGGGAACTAAAACCTTATACTAATGGTTTGTTTCAGCAACATATAGACAGAGACAGAAATTGCAAAAAAGGTGCTTATAACTAGCAATAACTCCACTGAGCTCAGTGCATTTGGTCATTATCAGTATTACTAATGATCTGGATTGGTAACAGAGAAAAGGATTTTATACTATAGGTCTACGCTCTCAGCACAAAAATTTTCTAAGAAACAGAGGTAGCCCACTGGTCTAGATAGCTATATGCAGCAGTGGAAAGTGCTTCTGAAACTGTGAAAGGAAAAAAAAAAAATAGAAGAGATATTCAGTCCTAGTAAATACTCTAAATGATGTCACACAGCAGTAGGGTTTAAGCAGGTATAAAGTGACATACAAACATAAAAGAAAGCATTTTAAAAGGTACAAAGAACTTCACCAGATGCAGTTTCATTAACTAGATTTTAAAAAGAAGTGAAAGGAAAACAAAAAGTAAGGATGAGAAACAAAAGATCGAGCTGCTTAGACCTTTCCAAGGAGCACTGAGGGTTTTGAAGTATATCCATTTAGCACTCCTTGCAGGATCCTCTCTAGGATGGGAACGCAGAAAAGAAGAGGGATAAAATGAAATGAAGGCACTGTGAAAAAATTACCTTATAAATGAAGAAAGGGAAGAGAGATTTGTCATAACCAAAACTCAGGTTCCTGCAAGCAGCAGCGGGAAATGATGATACAAAAGAGAACTCTCTGATCATTTCTGAACAACCAGAAAGGACTTTCAATTTAATAAAGACAGCAGCACCTAGAGAACATACCAAGACATTCTGCAACCCTAACAAGCATCTGGCAGGCAATTCCATTACATTTGAGACAGGAACCAAAGACATTACAATACTAATAACGGTTGTTGCATACATTAGGAGATAAGGGGCTATCAGAGGTTCACGTCACACTGAAGCGTTTTGACAATGATTGAATTTCAGTATTCAAACCGCTCTATATAAAAACAAAAAGCCCAGGCAGTTTAATATCCCAGGCAGAGAATCAGTGTAAACCCCAGCGTCACCAGTTTTTAAGGAAGAAATACAGCACTTTTAAGTGGCATATGAAGATAGAAAACAGGGCATTGAAAACAGGGCATAGAAAATGGGGCACATTTTGTCCCAAGCATGGTCATCTGAGGTCCACAATAGACAAGCTGTCTTACTACATTGCCTCCTTTTGTTTGTTCCCCTCCTTAAAATTCAAGCTTCCTCTAACCCTGACTTCAGTGAGAGCAGAGTCTGCCTTAAAGGAATGAACACTCACTACCAGAAAAGTCCAGAGGATTTGAACTACTCAGTGTGCAAAATTGGCTTCTTAAGAAATGGTTCTCACCTGTGAGCTCTAATGAATGATTACAGCATTTAAGAACAAGTTAGGAGAGACAAAGTATATTTTTAGCATTAATGTACAAGGAGTAAGATACATGCCATTGAGAAGCAAGACAGGAAGGCTGTACCAGAGCTGCGGCACTGCAGATGTGTTCTTTGCCTCACCAAGCTTCTTTTGTTCTTTCCCCCCCCCCGCACTGTCACTGATTCAATGGCGTTATCAATTCAATGTATGCAATTTATATTAGAAGCATATGTTTTCATCCACTGCACATTCTATTTGTACATGTACAGTTTGTAATCAAAGCAATACTGTTGAAGTTAGCATTCAAAAAACCTTAGAAAAGTAAGTTAGCACTGGCTTTTGAGGCTGGAGCTGGTTAGCAATGTGTTCCTATATGTACTTTGGCAATTAGAAAACATTTTCTCCCTACTCCAGAAAAAGAAGCAATCACCCATTCCCTCCTTCCCATGTCCAAGGCCATTCTGGTGAGGGAAATGATGAAAATGCAGCAACAAGCATGTGGCTAGCTAGGTACTCACATGATTTTGCAGCCTGTAATACTAAACAAGTTGGATGATTCTTGCAGAACCCCTTCCGAACCTTTTTCCAAGTTTACTAGTTAAGTTGACAGGTCTCTTCTTCAGGTTGGGGCTGCTGTGGTACTTCAAAAATATATGCAATAACAATGCCTTTCTTCTCCTAATGGACAAACCCAAGAAAAAAATTATTTTCCTTTTCTTTCCAGGAACTATGTCTATTCCTTAACCCAACACAGAACTGTTTGCACTCAGTCCAGGACAAGCTAGTTGTGTATTTATTTGCTGGTGGATTTGGGAGCAAGCCCAAGGTTTATGAAGGCAAGTACTTAGTAAAATTCCAGATTTAGGCTGGGGAAAAACAACCAAAGGTTTAGTCACTAACGTGACCTCTCCGCTTCTGAAATTTTCTACATGAGACAAGAAATGCCTCAAGAAGCAATGACTCCTCCACAAGAAGTTTCCTTGCATTTCTCCATTCACTATGACCCAGAAATATGAGTTATCTTTAAGGTCTGACTTTTCATTTAAAAACTGAATAAAAATCCTTCAAAATCTTCTAGTGAGTTTCCACTTTCATTTTTACATACTTCTACTGGCAATTTAGTATTATTTATTATCAGTCTTCCTTGACCATTTTTAGCAGTGATTAAGCCTTATTAAAGAAAGTTTGTTTATTATGCTAGATAAGGAAGTTAACAAAAGCTGCCACATAAACCAGTGCTAATGGTGACAGTCACCTTGCACTGAACATAGGCACTCATTGAGAATGATCAGTCATTCCTTTTTAATCTTTTACTGCAGGAAAAAGAAATTCACTTTTACAGCATTAAACAAATTTTGAGAAAGTTCTCACATACTCCTTTTGCTGATATAATGACACACTGATCCTTCATTGCTCTTGAAACAGGCAACCTCCTTCCTTGTTCTGTATCCGAGCACCAGTAACACAAAGGTCCTTCTCACTAGAACACCTCAGTCATGCCAGCCTTGATCCAACAGCAGAGTGTATTGCTCTCCTTGAAGCGTCCCAAACCACCAGTACCAATTTAATGCATCTTCAGTCACAGATCTAAGTAGTTGAAGGCTTCAGAAGCTGTTAAAACCTGTTTACAGATCTAGATTTGACAGTACACCCATGCAAATCCAAACTGATTTTTAACCATTTCCTGACTGATGTAGAGCCAATGAAATATGCCTGATTAGTAGCCCCTCTTACCACAAAGAAACACAAGGTTGGGAACAGCTCTGTGACCTTTCATTGCAATTGGCATTTTGCTTATAAAGAGTATAAGGACTGAAGTAGAGGTTGACCTTTTTGATTGGCATTAAGTTCTCAGCTGGGCTTTCTGCTAAATGGCATTTTTAATCATTGTGATATGGATACCAGCCTAGTTATTCTGGTTCTGACCCAAGCCACCTCTTTCATATAGGTCACTGAAGGGCTCTCATGTAGCAACATTTGGTCACAGAAGGGGATTCATAGAAACAACCTATAGTCTGAAAAACTTCATATCCCATTTCCAAAGTAGTGGGATTACTGGGATATGATATATCTCACATATGGCAGATATGTGATATGGCAGAAAGCAAAAAAAGCTCAGAAAGTGAAGAATCTTAGTAAAAACACAGCAGTGCAATTTCTGATAAACTTCACTGTTTTATCAAAGCTGGAAATGGGAAAGAAACTGTCCATGACAAATTTAATGAGACACATTTCAGTCCTTACAATCTGGCTCAATCAGATAATTTTACAAACTACTTTGTCTTTTCACCTTGGTAAATCCATGCAAATTATGGCTGGAGACATCAGTTAAAAGGAATTTTGTGATTCCATTTCTAATAGAACACATCACCTCATGTGTGAGTTCTTATCGCGATGAGTTCTGTTTAGCACTTGAAGGTGTGGGTAAACACACACAGAAGAGCTCATCTAACCCAGTGTAACAGTAAGGAAGGTAAGAAAACTGCTCCTTACAATCAGGCTTCAAGGAAACATTAAGATACATCAATAGATTTGTTAAGTGCCACAACATGGATTAGTATATGACAACATTAAACCTGCTTATTCAGGGTTTGTGAAACCATCAGTCTTTTTCACACATCCTAAACTAACATATATTAAAAATATATAACAATTATTAAAAATAAGCCAGTATAAAAGTAAGGGGCAAACTTCATGTTCCTGAGCCTCTGGCAAAACTCCCATCAAATGAGAAAAGCGTGCAAGATTCTAGCTTTATAGGTCCCAGTATGTTAAATTAAATATTTGGCCCTGGGACAGCTGGAGCCTATATTTTTGCATTAAAAGGGTAGTTTGATGAATTTTTCTCCCTTTTACAAAGGCTAGGAGCTTTGAACCTGAATAACCTTCAGGTTGGCTAACTATTAGAATCCCAATTTAGAGAAAGCCAGCATAGTAGAAGGAAGGCAAGAATATATTTTTCTTAGGCAATTCCCTCTCCCCGAAGTCATTCAGGTTTGCTTTTGTTTTCACACTTTTTTTCCAGAACAGCCTTGAAAGCTCTCTCAAGTGTCTCTGAGGCAAAATGACACATTCATCTGAAATTCCTTAAACTCAAACTTGAAAAGCTGACTGCTCCTTTGCGGCTACTGGAATCATTCTGCATTTCACTGCATGAGCTGATTATTGCTACAAATACCAGAGCACATTGAAAGAAGACAGCAGAGGGAATGGTTGAGTACAACACAATGAGAATCAGCAGGATGCACAGAGGTGATGCAGGGCTTGGCGTGAGTCAGCAATTGAAAAATTGAGACAACATACTATTTGAAAATACATAAAGAAAAGGATACGTGTCAGAATTCAGGTTTCATCTTTCTTATCTTTTCATGGTTGCTTCTCATTACTTGAGTGTCCTGGTTCC
>VZTQ01019825.1:0-31175 GCA_013400755.1 Pelecanoides urinatrix
TTGCCTGGACCATGGCTGAAATCCTTTCGCATTTCTCACAGCTTACTCAGGGATAGTTACTGTCTTGTTTGTGAGTTCTTCCTCTCCCTCCGAGGACACTGTTGATCTCTGAAGGTGAATAAAAACAGTTTCCACTGGTATTTTGAATGGGTAGGTATGAGGTACTGGCCAACCTAGGGTGTAGCATGTCAGCTTTCCTTTGCAGAAATCTGAGAAGAGATATAAAGAGTAAATGTAATGCTGTCAGCACCTTGTCATTTTTCCATAGAAGCTGAGTCGAAGAGAAGAAGACTTATTTTCCTTTTGGACTGTAGCTTTGAAACCTAGGCTTAATATATGAAAAAATTACTGGTGAACCACTTGTGTGTCCTGGAAAATAGCGCTTCTTGTTGTTCAGTTGCTCCATGCCTCTTGATTACCCTAACAATGAATCTCTGGCGTATCAGTAAAATGTCAGTTTTCCTAATTTGGGGGCTTCATATTTGTTTCCAACCATACTGACAGATGTGTTTAAACTGATTTGAAATAGGAGTACAACTAAGTTGTGCCCTTTGCAGAGCTTGGTGATTGGGTTGATCACTGTCTTTTTGGCCATTTCTGTTTGTTTGACTTTCACCTGGAATTCATTAAAAACATGATGGCCCTGACAGCACTTTCTGAGCAAAGTGTGTTAGCTCTTAGATTAAATGTGGTTCTTTAGCTTTTTTTTCAACTTCTGCTGGTGGCAGGCTATCTTTTTTCCTAAGGTCTAATCATAGAGTATTAAAAAGGATATGAAATAATACCCATCCAGGTTTTTAGAAGTCAAAACCATAATTCCCTGGGTCTCCAAGGGACAAAACTATGTCAAATATATCAGTGACAATAAGGTATGGTTAATACTGTCGTGACCATGAATGTCTGAGCTGTATATCTGTGGGTTACCAGAAACAAATGAGACCAAAACAATCACTGGAGGAAAAGAGGGTTAAAATATTTCAAGCTCCTGTTATATCTTTACTGATACATGTGTCCTTGCTTCACAGTAGGGCTGTTTTTTCTGCAAAATAATGGCAAAGAGCAGCTTATCTTATCCATGCAATTTAATTCTAAACTCTTCTGAATGAACAGATGGTTTACGTAGCTAAGTCTCGTTTAATGGGTGTATTGCTAATGACATTAGGTCAGTTCCCAGCTAAACCTCTAATGCTAATCCTTGAATAAACAAACCTATCAGATATACCTAGTCTTCACTGGAAAGCTATGGAGTGATAGATCTGATAGATCTTTATGTGGTGCTAGCAAGGCAACAGCTGTCAAAGAGCTTCTGATTTGCAGCAGAAAAATGCTTTGGTCTAGGCTTTGTCTTTATGGCTTTGCAAACCAGGATTCAATTTGAATGCTCTACGGCAACAGATAAAGCAGAGTAGAAGGTATAAGGGTATCTGCAGACACCTTCAAAAAGCTGTGTAAGTGCCTTTCACCCATCTCCACACACAATACTTACGATAGTAATTCTCACAAATTTCATAGGTTGTAAAGTACATTTTGAAAATGGCACAACTATGGCTCAAAAGTCGTTCTTTGCATTCCCCTCAAGAGAAATAAGATATGTTAAATAGGGGTAACACAGGTTCCTCTAGAGTGTTATTACCGAGCACACGCTACCCACTAGCCCTTGCCAAGCCAGTGTACAGCAACGTCAGTGTGGAGTTCGGTGGAAGAGGATCAGTACAACTTCTGAAAAGCTTTTGCTGCAGATATCTGATATCCAAGTTCATAAGCAATAGGTGGACAAAGAATTGTGGTATTACAGTATGTTCAGACGTCAATGTCTTGGTAATTGTAAAACACGCTTTTCTGAACAGATGTTTAAATAGTTTCATAGGCCACGCATCACTTTATTCCATAACAGGTTACCTTTCTCTGAGGATATTGAGGGATATCCTTATCCTGAGGCGTATTTCAGAATAGTAACAGCCTACCATTACAAAAGTGGCCTAGTAAAGTTACTCTGTTCAACCATCAGCTCCACGCCAAATGAGTAAGAGATTTTAAGAACATCTGTTCTAGAACAAATTGAGGCTGCTATAATTAGAGACAAGTACCTGGATATATCATGAGCATCTGTTTTATTTTGTGGCATGGTCTCTCTTGTGTTAAAATTTTTCTGCATTTACTCTATTTATTAGTATTTCCTTCTTCACAGTGTCTTTTGTAACTATTTTCCGTTTTATGTTATTTGCCCCTTTAATAATACAACTGCTGGTATTACAAATAATTACAGGCTTACAATGAGAACTGTTAAAATCCCTACTGCCCATGTGTACACACTGTGGTTTATGTAATGGAAATATTTATCCTGTTGTGGGAAATGCCATGTAACACAACTTGTAGCTTACTTTCTAGGAATGAAAGCCACGTGTAGCAATCTTATCCAGCATTTGTGATACTTTCCTTGCCTTGTTTGCCAGGGAATTGAGATTGGGCTTTCTTCTTTATTTCTGTAGGTTTTGTACAGATTAAAGGAGAAGATTCAGTTGTCACTGAGACAAGAGAAGGAAAAGAAGCAGGAGATCCACCTGTCGCCCCTTCCCCTGCAGACATCTCAGTCCGAGTATAAGACCACTAACAGCATGGTCCAGCCTGAACAAGCTCCAAAGATTGTCAGTGTTGTACTGGACCCTCAAGGCCAATGTGTTCATGAGCTCAAACCTCCCCTGTGTGCCAGTCCATCTCCTTTCAGAATGAAACCTGTGGGGCTCCAGGAAAGGTAGGATGGTGCCTGGCGCATTCAGGATTTATTCTGCTTTGTTATACTCATGCTGAATGTTTTCATATGTGTCTCTTCTGTCAATGAACGGGAGACTTTGCCATACAGACATCTGAGAAGTGGGATTTGGTGTGTTAATATCTATCTCATGGGTATTCTCTCCTTTCTTTTTTTTTCATATGAGTAAAGGTCCAGAAGTTTGGGCTGAGTTTAACGGCAGTACTGGAATTCTTTTTGCTAATTTGTTTCTTCCCCTTTCCAACAATTACTACAAAGAAATATTTTTTCATTTTCCATTGATTTTTGCCTGTTTCGATCCTGGAGATCCAGGCAGAGGGCACAAGGGCTGGTTATGTTTTGTCAGCAAAGGATGTTCTCATTCTCAGGGAGTCCCTAGCACATGGGAAACTTCGAAAGAAATATTCACACCAACTGAGTGCATTTACCAGGCTCATACAGTGTTTCCATTATCACCTTTAGATAATTTTTCTTCTTAAATCCAGCTTTCCGTGATGGTCGGGATACAGTCCAAGGTCTACAGGCTTTACAAAAAAGAGAAAGAAGTGACTAATAATGAAACCGAATCTTGTGTGCAGCTCCTCAGAAATACTTGGGCACCAAACCTTGCCACTCATTCTACCTTTCAAAAACTGGGCCAGTGCTCTTTTTGTAAAACTAGTTATTCTTCCCATAGGAGAATGCACACTGACATCTGTCTCTCCTCTGTTAGAAACCTATATAATTTCTTGCCTGATGGCTGCAGGCTGCTTTCATAAAGCATCACTGATCTGAATAACTAATGTAGCATGCAGCCATGCAACAGAACTCTTCTACCCCGGCACAGACAATAAATGAAAGAACAGACACCATGCAGATATGTCGGGGAAATCAGAATGAAAAGGAGACCAAGCGGAGCTTGTCTGTGAGGACTCTCAGAGTTAAGCAATAACCCTGATTCAGCTTGAACCACGGGATTTAAATGACAGAGATTTTATCAATGGCTTTATGAGCCACAGACAGAGCTAAGGGAGGGGGATTTATTGTTCCACGAGTAAAAGATGCTGAAAGGCAGAGCTGTCGTAAAATATGTAGTGATATCACTGCAGCTAAAAAAATAAGGAATGGAGGAAGCAAGTAAATACGTTCTAATAGTTGCTCTCATTCCACAAGACCCTAAAAAGAAAGTACACAAGCATGGGGATCATATAGCTAGTTTATAGTACCTAGTACCTAACATAGCATACGTGATAGTTGAGAGGGATTGGGGTGAAGGAATTTGTAGAGGGAGTTTGTACTTAAGGACTTAAGTTCCTACCACTGCGGATAGGAACTCAGCATTTAAAACTCCTAAATTTCATTCTTTGGAAGGGCAAAATTCTGAGTCAGATGTGTCAAAATGGAGAGCTGAGACACAAAGAGGAAACTAAACCTGGTGTTTGATCAAATAAACCAGGCATTTCAGGTTATTACTAAGGAAAAAGAAGTTGAAGGAACTGATCGCTTCAGTTTCTACTGTAAAAGAATGCTAATAGGCCATTGTGAAAAAGTGAAAGCAATTGTGATAACGTCCCATTCTGCAGTTGTTTTTGCCACGTTTAACACAGTTAGTTACACTTTATCAGCCCAAGTCCACTTCTAAGAAGTGGTGGTTTAAGTTTTTTTCAGGGTCTGAGGATGTGAGGGAGAGAACTGTAGGGAATAGGTTGTCTTCTCTTCCTCTGAAATAAGCAGCTATTATTCTATATATTTCTTATTTATTTACTATATCCTGTACTATGAACAAATTTACACATATTTTCACACACACAAGCATTGGAGGCAAAGAGTAATAATGCAGCAACATATTTTGCCTCAGACATCATCTAATGACCAGGTATGTGGACAGTTTAAAACCCCTCTCCACTTTTCTGCCCCACAACAATCTTGCACTAGGCAACCTTGGGCCATCCTCATTAAACATGGGAGCGGTGGACCTGCATGGGTCTGCGCACTGCAAGCAGCACGCTGTGCACAAAACAGTCTGCTTGCAGCCCTTTTTCTGTCAGTATGGAGTAGGATCAAGCCTGGAGGTCCCCTCCTGCTCATAGCCACAGCACCCATTCAATAATGTTTGCTACCCTGATTTTGGTTTCTGCCCGGGGAACAAGCTCTTGGCTGGCTGGTGTGGACATGGGGGCTCCTCGACAATCTTAGCATTGACATTCCTTTGACCAGATAGCTTGACAGTGATTCCTGAGCAGTATTTTCTAACTACCCAAACTCCCTGGTTTGATTCCTTAAGTGTGATCCATAGTCATGAAATGCATAGTATGATCCAGACCAAACTGTATCTCTTCAAAGAGAAATCAGTGGACCACAGGCCGAACCAGGGAGTGAGCCAACTGCTGTGCCTAGCCGTCTGGATGGGAAGATTGTGACAGTATCTCTGAAGGATGGGGCAGAAAAGCCAGATGATGCCTGTCTCTCAAGCTCTCCCGGCTCTGCACTCCAGGTGCTGGTTTGAGGAGCATATCTAAATGCAAAAATATGGTGGAACTGAGTTTTCAGAGTACCAGAACAGCATCCGGCCCTCTGAACCTTTCCATTTTTAATAGGAATAGCATTGGCTGGTACAGAGGCAGACAAATTGTTAATGTCCAACTGTCCATAGATCAAAATGTTTCTGGGAGTTTGTCCAGCTTCATAAAATGTATTGTGCTTCTGAGTACTAGAGCCAAGTCCCTGTACATTTTTTTCCGCGTATCTGGAAAGGCTCTTACACAGCTATTTCTGTAAGACACAACTTCCCCAGCAGGTTATGCAACATTTGCACTATCAAATGTGTAGAATGCCGCAGATGATTTTTATGTGACACGTTCGTACCCCGCTGCTGAAGGCAGCTGTGAGCGGGCCCGGGTGCGGGGAGGGTGACACCTAGAGCCGGCGGCCCGCACTGCCGCCTCCCCCGCCGCCTCCCCGGAGCTGGCGTCAAGGTGGCCTCCTGTGTTTTTTATTCTTTGGCTGTAGCTCCTGGAGGAGGGAAGGTGGTCACATAGTCAGGATGGTAACTGGCCCAGCGGCCTCAGGAGCCGAGTTATTTTCCTGGATCCTGATCAGGGACATATGCCCAGATGCAGTGTGCGGTTGGGGAAGGGACGGAGCGCTGGTGGCAGAGAGTGGAGGATGGACCAACAGGTGTGGAGGTGAGAGGGCTGTTAGAACAAAGAGGCACTGACCCCTTTCTATTACAATTAATGATAGATGTTGTGGCAGGCAAGCGAAGGGCTGACTTACGAGCCTGCTGGCATCCTCCGGATCAGTCAGTACAGAATGCTTCAAAGTTGCTCTCTTCTGGTGTTTTCACAACTGCTGCTCCTTTGCAGCAAAGACTTTCTCCATCGGCAACTCACACAGTGCTGTTACTGACCAAAGGAGCGGGAGAGCTAATGTTCTCCCGTGGGTGTCTTCGGTGATGAACTGTCACAATATCATAGCGCCGATGCCTGAATTTAGGATGTAAATGATCCTTTTCTATTCTGTGAGCATATCCATGAATATTGCATCAGTGTTTATTTTTCTACTTAGGCTTTTATAGGTTTATATAAATAATATATACTTTTTCCTTCAGCAGGGTAAGGCTTCATTTTATTCTGCTGGTTGGCCCAAAATTCATCTTGATTTGAATGGTCCCAGCCAAAATTGGAATCTGGTGAAGTGGGATATGATATTTTAAATTTCATTCTGACATGTCAACCACTGAAAATTCTTAGTACAAGCAGTGAGTTGTTAAAACACAAGCATGGTGGGGATATAAATATAAATAAGCTACCACACCAGCACAGTATTCACTTGTTTTACAACTAGATTTACTTTTCCTCCAGCCACTGCTGCTGTAAGTTTTGGTTCCAGTATTATTTGTGACTAGGACAACTGTATTTCAACTAACTAATGCACAATATACTGTTTTGTTCAAATCTAGCATGCAAAAGTACATGGAAGAAAAGAAAATGTGGAAAACAGCTCTTCTACTGTATTCCACCCTAGCCACAAAGACCTAAAACTGTGGCTATTACATCTAAATAATCAGTAGGAAAAATCACAGCACTATGTTTTCTCAGTCTGTTTCATATTCATTGGAAAATTATTCTGTCTAAAAGGGAGAGCTCCTCATGTTCACATATCAGGATGCTAGGGGCATACAGGACTCTCATTCAGACCAAGTAACATTTTATATGTGCTTCGTGCTAATTTTTTTTTCTCTGCAAATAATTACGAGAGTGGAGAATATAATAGACAAAAAGTTTGGCAAAGAGAGCAAAGACCTGGCAGATAAATGAAATAATAAAATATTTTTAAAATGTGAAATAAAAGAATTCTGCAATGGTATGGAAGCACTGCTGGGACACAGGAAAACAGAAGATACTCTGTGAAAGGGAAGGCAGGCAACGCCAGTGTCAGCAAAACCGGAGGGGAAAGGGGTGCTCACTGACATCATTCAACATACACTGTGCAACCAAGTCTGCAACCTCTAGAGAAAATCAGTAGGCATCAGAATAGAGAATAGTAGGGGGGAAATCACCTAAATCAATGTCAGGTGTAACTCCCTACAAACATAACAGATAGGACTGAATCTTGGCTTGCACTCTAATTGTGAGAACTGTGTGTGATGTTACTTTTCCCCACAAAGCAGAGCAATACTATAAAAACCCTATGCCATAGTTAATAGACTGTAACCAGTGAGATTTCTCTTACCGTCCTGAAGATGCCTGTAAATTGACAGCAGAATTCTTCTCTCCAGTTCTAAGAAGTATTCAGTGGACATAGAGTGAGTATAGCTCAGTGTAAGTATAATGAAATAGAAGTTAAAACAATGTGCATTATAAAGCTGCTAAATGCTCATCTCTGTCCACTTCCTTATAAGATGAGACAAAGAGATATTCTGATGGAAAAGCAATATATTTTTAAATAATAATTAAAAAAATTAATCAGATAACCCATAGTAGTCTGCAAAACTCACTGCCAAAAAATAAAGTTTGAATCAGGAATGCATTAGCAAGAGGTACTCACACATACAGTCACACAAATAATGAGAGCCATTATTGTTCTCCATCTGCCTTTGGCAGCCTTTCTCAGAAACATCTTATATTTGACACCTTTACAGAGAATATCGTGGATAGTTTGGGCTTTGAGTTTGGAGGTGGAAGAAAATTCCTATGTTAATGTTGATAACTATTCTCTTTTATTAGTTATTCTGCACAGACACAAAAATCAAACTATTGTTCCGGCCACCGATACATTTTCTGTGCCCTGTCAATTGCCATCTGGATGACAAATGCTGTGGATGACAAACACTAACTGTAATACCTATTTTTCTGGTGTTAGAAAAGTAGTATCCGTTAAAATGAATCATTGTCTTAACAATGCTGTATACCAAATAAAACCTCATAAAAAATGTTGGAACCAGGGTAAAAAAACCTGATGTGCTCTTTGCTTCATTCATTAACGGCAGATGCATCTCAGGATATCATTGTTCCACCAAATCTCCACTCTAATAGATGAGAAAAATTCTCTCTGGTTCTGTTCTAATTTTTAGATCACAGAGCACAGTTGCTGCAAATATAATTATGGTGTTGCCGATCTGTTATCTTTATACAAAACGTCCGTTGTGAGTAATCATTTCAAGTAATGCTCAAAGGGTAGCACCTTGCAGTTGGACTACTGTAAACATGCCAGGTTTTGTAGTTTATGACACAAGCATGGGAACTTAATATATTTACAGGAAGGGGCCTTGAATTTCCTGGCTAAAATATACTAGCTTTGCATAGATTTGGAGGATAAATTTACCCTATTGTGTGGAGCTGAATATGCTTTCTGCATTCTTAATTTAAATCCTAGGGATTGTTTTCAGGAAAATGTCAGTGTAATTGTTCAAAGCACAGCTATGTGCCAACACAAAAGTACTAGCTGGAGAACAATTTTACAGTGATATCCTATCAGAAGGAATTTGCAAAGCACCAGGGACCAGTAAACTGAGTTTGAGGTGGGAGGCAGGAATTTTTGTGCTTGGGTCCATCTCTGCCACCAACTCATTAGAGCAGTTTGGGCATGGCACATAAACCTCCCCCAGCCGTGCTCCTAACCGCTGGATTGCAACTGGCTGGCTGGCGTGTCCATTTGAAGAGAGGTAGCAAGGATGAGAACCTTAACCTGAAGTACAGTAGAAGTCCTACATGGTACTATTTGTCCACATCATTTAAGAAGAGTGAGAGACCACAATAAAAAAAAACCAAAACACTTTCTGAAGCACCTAAAAATGCATTTCTCTTATTTGGCAGACCTTTCAGCTATATTCTGTCCTGGCTGTAAGATGCACTAATGAATTCAATACACACAGAAACACTTACTGTACTGAGGCCAGCTAGCAGAGATTAGTGTCCATACTGCAAAGCTCCCTTTACCTTCAAAAGAGCAGGGACTGGATACAGACTGCCTACTGGAAATGGTTTGTGCATGTGCTGGTTCCCAAACTGTGCCAGTGAATTGCTTTGGAGTGCTCTTGTTGGCAAAGGCTAAAAACAAGCCAGGGCTGCGAGGCTTGAAACATAGCAATATCGATTACTGAGTTTCAGCGCCTGGGATTGTTTCCTGGCACTGTTTAATTTCTTTTTCTAGATGTAGCTTGCACATGAAGAAGTGCACAGCTGGTGTAGCAGCTGACATGAGGGGAGCAGTCATGATTGTGGGCAGCTGCTTACAGGCTGTGCCTTTTAGTAATGCTCCTTTCAGTGCAGGGTCTCCCCTCAGCCTGGCATTGTGGCTCCCCTCCTCCTCAGGCCATCTCCATCTCAACTAGCTGGAAGGCCACACTGTGACTGCTGGCACCTGCACTCTGGGTGTCAGGGTAAGGGCAAGGGCTGAAAACCTGAGCTACTGAGGTGGGAGAAACTGGTCTAAGTAACAGGGAACATGAAGTGGGATCCAGCTCTGAGGGTCTCCTGCTCAGTGCCCGAGAGGTCTGTTTTAGCACGTGGATTCATGACTAGAGAGAGAATAATGCTTTACCTCCAACTTGCATTTGTGTAACGTTTCTGTTAGTGCACAGTCACTGTGAAAACTTTTTGCAAGCACTGGACCTCTGAATTGCACAAACTTCTGTTCTGTACAACCCATTACAGACGTCTTTGCTTATCTGCAGTGTAGAAAGAGGGCAGGAATGTGAATTGTCCCCTTTCTCTGGAGGGGAAGTGAACTCAGGCACCAGCCTAACAAAAACCCTTTAAAAATCATATTTTAACTATTTGAGTCCTGGCTGGTTGAGAAGGTGTTTTGGTTGTGGTTGTGAGCTCTTTGAAGCAAAACTGGGAGTTATGATCTAACTAAATAGATGCAAATAACTGTGTACCATCGCCCAAACTTACACCAACATTCCATTTCCCTATGTCTCTAGCACCTCTTGCAAATTACTTCAGATTAGCATGGGTAGACAGTACGTTTTTGCTCCTAGTTACATCTCTGTTTTAAATTGTCCCACAACCCTTTTTTTTTCCTCTTGCAAAGAACTAAAAGCTCATCAACACATGTGACATTGATTTCTGGGAGTGGTCAATTCAGGCAAATTAGCCCACCCTTGTTTGGAGAAATTCTGCTACAGCTTGATAGTCCTCTTCTCTCAGATGCCGGGGAGTGCTCAGTTTAGCACGCAAGCCCATGCCTACACTTGGTTTTGCCTTTACTGTCTTGTGAGGTTTAGTCAGGAATTTTGTAATAATTTTATTGTATTCCCAGGTCTCTTATCTGGCGTTTATTCTTGTTACTCCAGTTGCTACTGGCTTTAGCTTGTACACAGGAAACCGCAGTGCCAATCAGTGTCGTTCCCAAGGTGACAGGAAACCCTGCTTGGTCGGATGTTGATTGTGCTTGTCTTTACTGCTCCACCCATCGCATTTTCTTCCTTTTTGGCTTAAGTTAAGACAAATTAATCAGTGGCTGCCATCTGGTAGACAGTTTTGGTGGTTTTGCAGTGATTCGTCCAGCTGATCTTTTGAAAAGTAACGCACGGCACAAGAAACCGAGGGGGAATATCCATGTTAATATTTAAATTATTCTCAGGCCTAGGATCAGATGAGCTGTTGTTGCTCTGGGCAAATGAGTAACTTGAGTTGTGTGAGTAATCCCCTTGTCTCGTACAGCAGTGGGTTTAAGTTTTTAAGGGCCGATGGTCAAAGGGTTAAACTCTGACGCAGCTTTCCAGTGACTGATTTCCTCAGCTCCTCTCTGCCTCTGCTTCATTTCTGTGGTCGACCATCCCAGGCAGGGCTTCTGTGACTGCTTCACCAGCTGTCCTAATGAGCAGGCAGACTGAGACATCTGGGAAAGTGAGGAGATGCATATTAGCTGAACTTGAATGCAGCTTGAATGCTCTGAATATCTCGGCTCAACCCATAGCAGGATGTGTCCATCTGTGACATTTACAACCAAATATATTGCCTTTTCACACTGGCAGGTTGGGAATGCCATGTGAGGGACAAAGAGAGGGAGAAGAGAACCAGTTTCATTATGAGATTGGGTTATAAGCAGGATGAGGTACATTGCATTTCATGGGTCCTTGACTAACACCCACAGGTACTGATTTCAGTAAAATAAACAGCCGATGTAGAAGGGAGCATCCCTACCAGATGTACAGGGGTTTGAAATTTACCGGAAAGGTTGATTTTTCAGATTTGGGGGCTTTATGGAAGTCTCCTTGAATGCTCCTATTAATGTCTGAAAAAAGCCAACGCCTCAAATTAAAACAGAAATACTCACCTTTCCCCTTTTTTTGGAATGGACTTCTCACTGATCATGCCATTCCTTCTGGCCAACTGTTCTGCAGGGCAGCCTAAAGCTGAATTTAGCTCAGTTCCCCTTAATTTAAATGTTAGGAACAGACACAGAACACAGTTAAAGAAACAAAAGAAAAATGTTAAAGCACTTCCAAAACTGCAATAAAAAATATCCAAGTATATCTTTGAATTGCAGGAAACCATATACTGGACAGTACTTACTAAGCATCCAGCTTATACTGTAGCCATCAGTTGATATTCCAGGCCATGAATCTTTTCTTTGGATGCAATCATAATTCATTTTATTTCTGTGCATTGTCAGGAGAACACTTACAAATTATGACAGTTGACTAATTATACTGCTTTTTGTCGGAAAAAAAACCCAGAAAAACAGTTCTGGAAATTCAGCAGAGATCTCTTATGCAGAGCTAGTATGTACAGAAAGTTTAACAGCTAGCTAGCAGAAATGTCCCTTGTTTGCAAGACTATTTCTCAGCTCTTGTGGGAAATTCTCTTTAGCATTTTTATTAATACAGTATCTGAGAGCCTCAGTCAAGATCAGGATCCCTCTGTGCAAGGCTCCGTGTACACACAAAAATAAAATGATCCTCTATCCAAAAAACTTACAGTCTAAACATCAGATGAGGTAGTAAATGCGTACAGACAATCAGGCAAGCCTCAGGAAACAGAGAAGCAATAGCATCGTGGCAGAGATGAGGATACCCAGAGTATGCTACGAGAATGGCTCAGCCCAATAAAAAACTGCCCAGAGGCAGTAGCTGATTTCATATGACACTGACATTTCAGCCAGGTGCTTGCTAGAGTTGTTTGTCTGCTTGGATACCATCACATCCAAGCTGATGCATCAGTTTGGTTGGACTTTGAACCTTAGCTGAGTATGGCCAATGTGTTTCAGGAGCTCTTTTCATTATTTTCATAGTAAGGCAAGTGAGACATTAATTGGTTAAGTGACTGATCCAAGATGATATGGCAAATCAGTGCCCTATCTTCACAAAATACGTGGACTCTTGAACTCTTCATTCAGTTCTCTAACTGGTGGAGTCTATAAGAAGGTACAACACTGCTATTGCCTTCTGGGACAGGGACTTCCCTTATGTTCCCTATCAAAGAATATACTTTTGATGCTTAACAAACGGTGTGTATTGTTGTTATTAATTTATGGTAGCTATAATTATCCCTGTTATGTTAATACTGTGATTTGATAACAGGAGCAAAACAGAACACAGCAACTTCAAATAACTGCTCAAATATGCGATAGGCATCAGAAGGGGAAGTACTGTATATAACTCACACACAGAAAAATGTCGTTAAGTACAATGTTTCTCTAGGGAACTCGCTCCCGATGCTTTGGGACGACCAATAGCATCTCCCTGGAAAGCTGGGCTGCCAGCGAGAGATGGGGCCGGTGCTGGGCAGGAGGCAGCTGAGCCTGCCCCTCCATCAGGGCTGGCGCTTCCTCTTCCCACCGTCCCCCTGGTGGTCACATCTCCTGTCTTAGAGATGCCTCAAATCCTTCCTGAGTTGTAGGAAATTCCACTGGAGGGCTGCTGCATAGTCCAGAGACTTTCCCTGGATTTGATAGTGGATGTAACAGCGTAGCCTTACAACAAATAAGGAAATCAATCAGAACGGCAGGAAAGTACACAACAGCTAATAAATCCAATTTGCATGGTCTTGTTTCACTTTAGACTCTGTTTAGCTTGTTTTGCCTCAGTGGATTTATAGAGGTATCTGGGAAGATAATTTGGCCCACAGAGCACAATACTGAATAGGTTTGCAAAAGAAGAAGGCATTTTGAAAAGCAGAAAGCTGGTATTGTAATTAATTCCAAAGATAATCCTCTGGCTACAGAGAATGCATTTGCAATTTACTGATAAGATTAGAATAAAATAAATGTTTTCTGCTTCACCACAAGGTCTTTCCCAAATGTAGATGGCCTAAATACCCATCTAGTCCCCATGTCTACTGCTCACTATTGCCTGGCTCCCAGCTACGGAGCTTATTGTCCTGGGACAGTGCAGAGGTCTTAAAGTGGGCTAAGAAAGCTGTCTGAAGGACAAATCAAAGAAGACACCGGACACAAATATGTGGAAGCAACCGTTGGTTCAGGACATTCCTAAACTACAGATTGCCAGAAGCTGGAGGGCATACTAAAAATAAGTAACAGTGTTAATTAAGTAATCCGTAATTCCTGCTTGCTTTGTTCTTGCGTTCTTTCCCTAAACCTCCTCTTGCTCACCATTGTTGAAAACAGGATATGGGTCAACCTTTGGTCTTACATAGTACACCAAATTTACATTCATATTTCTACATCACTCCCATCAATGTATGTTAATCTAACCCGTGTTACATCATTAGCTGTATGGAGCCCTGTGTGGAGCATTTGTACTGAGATAGACAGGGCAGAGATCGGATTGGGAGGGAGTTTGGTTTATCTTTCAGATATGACTTCTCCTGCTTTCTCTTTATTTCATAATGCAATGTGCATTTAGAGGAACACTGCTTTTATCAGAGTCCTCACATTTCAAATTCCTCCTTTATTCAAAATCAAGTGATTTAAGTTTCTTAATGCCATGAATCCTTTGCTAACAGAGAACTATGAATCTGAAGCAATTATAATTATTTCACTCTGAGATTTCGAATCTGTACTGACTCATTGATGGTCTGTATGAGGAAGAGTAGATCCAGAAAGCCTTCAATCTGGCCCATGCCTTCATCTCTGGGCACAGGTAGAGATGCATTTCCCTTCTCTAGAGCCCAGCCTAGGCACTCACCTGTAGGAACGTCTCTGATGAAGGTAGGTAGTGGCCAGGGCCGTGACCTTCAAGGGATCTGCTGAGCTCTGTAGAAGGGAACTCCAGGTCACTTACCTATCTGTTCCTCATCAGCCGCTCATCCCTAAATGGGACTGTGCAGCTTGGCAATACCTCTTTTAAAGGTCTATCTAATTTCTGAAGTGCAAGATAAAGTACACCTTGGTATGCAGACATTTACAAATGTCTTTTAAAAGCATTCAAGCATTGCTCCATTTCAAATTGCAAGCCTAAGTGGATTTCCTAAACTTAATTTTCAAAGGGAATCCAGGCACTTTGCACATTAATATACTTGTTTGAGCAAGCCTTCCCATAGAAAGCAAGGCTGGAAAGCCAGACTACTAAAGTGAATCAAGAAGAAAAAGCTGGGAAGAGAGAAAGGTTTATATACCTAGCTTAGGTGTCAGCTCAGGAAACTTCAGAAGCAGCCAAATGGCAGACCTAAGTGCACATATATGGTTCCTGTGCCTAAAAGCCTAAATCCCATCAACTTGTAGTATAACTTAAGCACATAAGTCACTCTGGAAATGGGACTGTGCCTTCCAAAGTGTATGAGCTAAAAGGATTTTTGGTCTGTACAGGCAGCCTTAGATGCTTTGTCCACTGTGTGACTGAGTGGAGCAGTTTCACCGGCTCCCTTCAGAAATGTCTATAGATGGCGCAGCTCTGTTGAGCAATGGTGTGGGTCTGGAGGTTTTACATTCTTCAGGAACTGCTGCTGTTCAGTAATTTCTTCAAAGTGCACTAACAATTCATTTGTCTGCTTAGAAATCTTCTGTGTGACACTTGCAGTAGTTTAAAGATAATGAAGACCAAGTCAAGTAAACAAGGAATGTGCTTTTTTATTATCTTAAGGTTGACAGGGTGTAGTAAACGCCTCTTTTCCCAGATGTTCCTTCCTGACTTTCCCAAATGGCAAACTCACCAGGAAAGAACTCATTGTACTGATTAGTCTTCAAGTCACAATAAAAAATAATTTTCTCTTACTGATACTGTCTGAAGATACTGCCCATTTAAATTAAGACTTCTCCTATCTATGTCTTTTTCCAGGTCAGCTGGTTTTGGTTAAAGCCTCAAAAGAGTATTGAAGGACATTAATGTGTGAATAGATTATATATTTGCTTGTTTGGATTTAAGGGTTGTAGATTATATTCCTTAAATAAGCAGCAGGTACAGGATGGAGGTAGAGTTTGTGCTTAAGAGATTAATTAGTATGGAATACATGAAGCCAAGTGGACTTATCAATAAGTCTCCTGTTATGGGGAAAAAAAAACCCCACAAACATTTTTTTCATCTAAAAGCTGAAAAATCTAAGATCAGTCTATTATTTATTTGTTTACCATAGGGCTGACCAACTAAATAGCAAAAAATCTCAGTTAAGCAGTCTTAAACTAAACTCTTAAAAAGTCCTAGAAGCTACTGCTGTAGTGTTGCACCTCTCCGTTCTCATTTATTAGATCAATTCTCTTAGATAGACTATGGTTCTCTGAATACTGCAGGCAAGCACCCTCTGGGCATGCTGTAGTGCTCAGCAAAGAAGTGAGCCTTTCGTGTGCTGGGGAAAATAATCAGGCTTTGCACCTGGACAAGAGATTTAAATGGGAAATGATGGTTCCTCCATCAGCTCCTCCAAGGCATCATGGAGGTACTTATGAACTGAAATTGTAGAGAGGGAACTCATACAAGTATGACAAAAAATATTTTGCAATTTGATTTTTTTTTTCTAATTTTCAAGCAAAAGATACAGCAGACAGAATATGTGGGGGGGGTTGTTCTTGTTGGCTTACTTTAAATAAATGCATTATCTGAGCTCATGAAGTTGTGTATTTGTTTAATCTGTGCAGCCCTAGCAGCTAATCGTTATTCCTCCCCATTCTCTTTTCCCCTCCCCTATTCTTTTAATCCCTTTTGTTTATATTCATTGTAGCTTGGTTTAAATTAGCGTGTGCATTAATCAGAGAGAGAACAGGTCATCCAGTACATTTGTGCAATGAGACCTGCTGTATGAAACAGAGCAATGCTGCAATGCAAGCAGATAATAATAGCAATAAACAAGACTGCATTCAATTGAAGCTCTACCATCTAAAGCAAATTAACCAGAAATTAGTAAACATTTATTCAGCTCTTTGAAAAAACATCTCAAATAAGCACAACAAATTAGCATCTTCATTTATTTTTACTTATGAACATTTAACTCAGTTTTCACTCATGATGAAAACACGTGTATGTGAATATGGATCAGAAATAGAGCTTCATGTTACCATTCAAATTTTATTGGAGAGAGAAGTTTGCGTGATAAAATGCAATTTGATTGTAGAAATAATCTACAGGAAAAGATGGGAGATTGTATAAGCTTTGCATTTTTGAACAGTCAGTTCCCGTAGCTGAGCGACATAGCCTTATCGAGGGCAGAACAGGAGTGAATTGGCAGTACATTAGAAAGCATGATTAGAAGAGGGAAAGTTGAAACTACTCTCATGTCAGCTGTTTTCCTCTACAGGATATTGAGCCATTCCTGTCCTAACCAGATACTGATTGCTTAAAACTTAGTCCAGAAGTACTTGTCAAAACCGTTTCCTCAGTTCATTTTGACATGCTGAGCTGTGAGTAGACCCTGAGAATTGTTTGCAATTTAGTGCTAGAGGTATTGGCCTGCTCTCGCTTGTTGCTGTGGGAACAAGATCAGACCTTCCGGAGAGAATATGAAGTGCCTCCACTTTCCAGAAAAGCTTTTTGAACTTTATAGCTGAGACTCCTGAACAGTTTCTATGGACTCAGAGAGGGCTGGAGGATGCTCTCAGGTGCTGCCAGGAGGTTTCTTGAGGCTAGGAAGCTGCAGAAGATTGGAAGTCTTGCCTCACAGCACCCATATATCCCTCTTTTTCTCCTTTCGGTAGGCACACAGCTTGCTGTTGTCACTTCCAGACCCCTTCCTCAGAGTGAGAGGCAGAAAGCATCAGTTTTTCAAGTGACAAATAAGTGGGAAAAAATAATAATGCAACACTAGAATACTACGAGGAGAACCGTGTGATAGAGCAAACATGAGCAGGAATGGCAACTGTCCTTTCCAAGAAGATGCATAGGATCAGCATACTTCATCCTATTGCCTCCCTTATAGTCCTGAGCTTAAATATCTTCCGTCTATGGCTTTCTGATGATAGGTATTAGCTTCAGTGTTATACCCAGATTACTCCTTCTGCACTGTAAATGAGGTCCTCTGGTTGGTGAGATCAGGCTGCCCACACAAATGGCTACAGGATCCATCTTGGGTGCAGATGACAGTGAGGCAGACTAGCATTATGAATAGTCAGTAATGAATGTCAGTAATATTAACGACTGAATTGCTAAGCATGCTTGTGGAAACATCGGGCTAATATCTACCTAACTGTCCAGGATCTCCTCTCTGGAGAGGAAAAATCAGAGCCAGAGGAAGGCTAATCTGTGAGAGGAATAAGGCTTTGGAAGTGACACCAGGAGCCTATAGAAAAAGAGGTCCAATGTTCCTAGGCATGAGAGGAGGTCAGTAGGTAACTTCTGGTGTTTTAAGTAGCACTGGTATGTCAGGGGATAGGAGGAGAGGGGGGAAGAGCAAGTTTTGACCACCTGCACACCAAAGTGCTGAAGGTGGAACTCTGGTCCTGCATTTTTTATTTTCATGCATAGTAAAGTTGCTGCAAAATGACCAAACATGAGCTGAGTGGAATAGGTCCTTCAAGGTATTGGGCTGTATCAATTTAGACTGGCCATAATGCATATTATCCTTTAATGCGAAGTAAATCAGCCATTTTATATTCATAGTTACAGATTTTCTATCAAAATCAGTTTGTATTCCTCTGCTGTTGTTTCTTAAGTAAATGATTGACATAAATAATACTGAATCTTGAAATCAGTTGAAGAGTAATTTCCTTTAGAGAAGAGTACCTATGACAATTGATTGCAAAATGACTTAACGTAACTTGAGAAATGATACAGATTTGGGGTTTAGTGCTGCTTCTAACACTAATTCCTCTTCAGTCTTGTTAGTTGGTTGATCACAGCTTCTGATTTTTGAGTACTTCAGTTTGCGTGTGATGTAGATTTGGTTTCTTTAAAAGCATTAATAACCCTAGGTCTGAGTGGGTTCCTAAAAGCTGCAGCACTTGTTCAAATGAAAACCAACGGCAACCCAGAATTGTCAGCAAGCAAAGCAGAGATCATTTGGGAAACTGAGTTATCATCATGGATCTGCCGAGCATAGCATCTGTATAGCAATGCTTCATAGGGCACCTGGGAGTGTAAAATAGAAAGTACATTATATGCAGTAAGTACTATGTGCAAATATTTATTCATTAGGATGACATTCACATAGTTACATAATGAATTTTTTATTCATTATTTTTTCAACCTAATACTGATGATATTGATTGACCTTTATTGAAAGTAGGAGTAAATAAGAGGATAATTACATTAACGGGTATTGTATACTGTCAGAACTTGTGGGGTTTTCTATGAGAATATTCTCTAATATGTGCTGCAGCACAACAGAAAACTGAAACTTATGAGCTCCATATTTCCAAGAAAAGAATGTAGACCTAGGAAAAAACGAACCTTCTTTTTTCAAGTTTGGGTGGTCAATAACGCAGTTTTACCACATGCTTAGAACACTTCTTTGAGATAGTATGCTGATGGTCAGAAAAAAACCTGAGAGATTACCACACCTATTAATATAACCATACTCTCATTCAGCCCTACTTTCCCAAGACATCCAGTAACATAAGCAGTACAAGGTGATGATATATATTGCAGGCTAGCATGTACAGATCAAGAATCATATATAAGCATTTGTGAAAAACACATAAATAAACCGTTCTTAGGCTTGTTAGAAGCAACTATTTAACAATACTGTGAATGTTACTTTAAAATGTATCACATTATATTTCACTTCAAATGAGAGTCATCTCTTAACCTTCTGAGGACTGACTGTAATGGATATTACAAATCTGGATTTGTGAAGAAATGTCTCAGTCATATGTTAGAAGATCTGTGTTACTGTTTGCCCAAGGCTGAAAAAAAATGGCAGTATGTTCAGTCCTTTGCAAAGATTATTTTAACACCTCTGTGTTTCTGCTTTTCTACTTTTTCTTTTTTCAACACTGATTTTTTTTTATGAAGTCAATGGGAGTTATGCAGTATCCTGTTTTTATTTACTTTACATTGAAATACAGGATTAATAACAACATCATCATTATATCCTTTTCTGATTTACTGTGCTTTTCATACCCCACCGCAGCTTTATGTATCACATTTGTTCATCTACATGACCATGTTTTCTCTTAGCTATTTTGCTAAAAGCAGCAGGAAAGCTGAGACCTATATTTTTTTCATTGTCCTTTTTTACAAATTTATATTTTTTCTCCTTTGAATTACTCTACTGAAACATAAAACTAGATAAGCAGGTGAAGTCTGGCACCAGAAAGGTAATAAGTGGTGGAAACCATGTGCCTAATTGTGCTTTCCTGGTGCAATTGCAGCAGAGCAAAACCCACCTGAATTCAGTGCATTTGCTGATGAGATGGACCAGCAAGGGAAGAGAATCAGAACCCATGTCTAGACCTAGTCTGTGAGCACTAGAGAAATAAAACGCACAGGGGGATCGCAGTGTTTTTCCCATCGTCTCTGCAGTAAAACCCAGGGAGAGTACCCTGTGGAGTGTCCCCTGCTACAAGCAGGATCTGAGGACCCAAAGCAAACTCCCTCCCCAGAAGCCGCAGCCAGCGCTGCTCTTCCCACTAATTAATGGCTTCCTTCCACCCGCACGGCTGACACAGCTCCCGCCTTGGCCGCGCAGAAGCTCGGCAGAGGGACCGAGGACCGAGGGTGCAGAAGGAAGTGCCTCCCGCGTCTGCAATGCTGGGGTCGGAGGGCAATGGCTCTTGGAGGGCAGCAGCCGTCACCGCTGCTTCCAAAACCACTAGAGAGAATGAAAAGCTGAGGACTGGGAATCTGGGCGTTGCATTTTTCAGGAGTGCTGAATAAACATGGGAATGTGTATTTAAAGAAATTACCCAGCTTAAATAAACAACTGGGAAACTGTGTCGGGTAATTGGATTTTCATAATCACCAGCTATGGCTTAATTTTAGGGTCAGGGAAGACCTGGAAATGACCTTGTTAATGATTAATAGGCTTTAGTAACCTGGTGACCCTCTGAGGTGGACAGGTGGAGCTTCCTTTTGAGAGTTTTCAAACAAACCTTGCATTAATCTTTTTTTTTTTTTTAATTATGGTCTGTAATAAAATCTACTTCTATAAATGTATTATTAAAAATACTCCAGTGAATTCTCATCAGTGGACTTGTTCCTATTACCCAATTGAAAAGAGGGCTGTGAGTATGCATTAAGACCCCCTCTGGGATACTAGACAATACACAGACACAAGTGGTTTCCTGATTGCACTTATTCACGTACCCGGTGATGAGGTGGCTGTCCCAGCTGGTGGAACTTTGGAAGAGTTAGTCTCATGCTGATTTTAATGTAATGTTGTCACGACTGTTTACAATTCCCCAGATTCCTCACATGATGCTCAACCCCATCGAGACAAAACCTCAAGGGGATGCTGGGGTAAAGGTGTATCATAACACAATCTTCTCTAATTTGGCCCAGACTATCAACATGGGGAACATAAAGAATATAAAGTTATTTAGAAGATAAGAAAGGGTTGTAAATATTCAGAAATAAGGGAAAACCCATGTGCACGGCTCCTTCACTCTAATTTGAAATTGAAAGATACCTGTGTGTAGTCAGGAGATACACACCCACCCACACACACACCCCCCCACACACACACCCCCTCCAAGAAAAATTAGTTGTCTGATTAGCAGTGTCAGACAATTGGTCTGATTGTGATTTCTTTATTCAAAACCTATTGGAGTCAAGGGATAGTTACCAAAAATGTCAGTAGGCTTTGGATTAGGTGCTACCTCCTTGTTGCTCTGTGGCCAGCCTTGAGCAGTCCTTCCAGTAAGGTGGGAAAAGGTGGGCTCACTACCCAACATCTTTCCACCAGTAAAAGAGAAGAGAATTCTTCCTTTCTTCTCTTTCCTACAGAAAGTGAAGAATTTAACTGTTGGAGTAACATAGAGAATCCAAGGATTCCAGAGCAGGACCTGAGACTATGAGCATCTTCTATTAGGACATATAAGAGCATGATGGGTTCAGGCCCTCCCTGATCTTTCAAGACAAGGCAAACTGTCCTGTTCTCAGCCTATTCCTCAGCATGGTCTTGAATGTAGTAAAGAAGTCTACATGATTATTGTTAATCTTGGCAATAGTTAGTACTGCTAATGTAAACATTATTAAAATCCTTTTATTAAGTGAAGCATTCTTCTTCAAAAGTGTTCTTTGAGATGCCCATTTTTATGGAAGGATTACCTTTAGAGCTATTATCTATTGTATATCTTCTTATGGACTTTCTAAAAAGACTGCTATCCTTTAGGTAATTATTTTCTGCCCTATATTCAGTTTTTATTCAATGTGTAGTTTTTAATGTGTTAAATATGCAGCTAAAAACTATTTCTTCTTTCCAGATTAAGTTATTTGATTCTCAACACCGGTATTCATCAATAATCCCCATAAATGGTAAAAGCTGTAAACTCAAAGTTATAATTAGATCAGGTATATTTTTTGTTGTTGTTAAAAAGGAAATAGCCTTTTTGCCAAGACTGTCATTATAACAATGTGAAAGCCAAAGAAAATATTAACATTTTCACTGTACTTTGTTACTGAACAATGTGAATGCTTTTCCTCTATATTAGGAAATCTCAGTGGGCTCTCCCAGAAGTACGTCTGGGTCTAAATTGCTACCCATTTCTCAAGCAAAGGTAGCCTAAATAGTTTTGGAGAGGTTCATTGCACACCTTTTCTGTGGATTTCTGGATTGCTTTCAAAAGATTGGGTTTGCAATATACGCCCTCAGAGCCACCTGTTGGAGGGACTGCCTTTTTCCATGGAATATATTGCTAGTCGTGGTCAGAAGAGGTGCTTTCGCGGGAGGGTTTTTGTGAGAAAGCAGTCTAACAGCATGTTTTCCTTGAGAAATGGCATGGAGTTGGGGGACTGGCTTCCCCCGCAGGCAGGGGCAGTCCTGGAGAGGTGGGATGGGTACGTGAGCCAGGACACTCCCAAGGGTCTGGCAGAGAGTGGCCACCACAGCTGGCTCATGGTGTGCCCACCTCCCAGGCTGTCACGGCTCCGTATTTGGGTATGAGCACTGTTACCGCCGACAGGGGCTTTGGTACGATGCAGGGTGTGTAGCGAGCCACTGGTAGCCTATGCATATATCAGTTACTAGTCATTTCTGCTCAGGATGCTACTTCACATCTGCCTGCTTCCTAGCAAAATTAGCGGAATCATACCCCACCTACTTTCCTCTGCCAACAGAAATTGTCCCCATATAGCCCCGGAGGCAGCCAGCTGCCTGCGGCCGCCTCGGCTCCATCTTGCCTCTCCCACCTCTGCTGCTGCCGCTGACTCACTGTTACCATCTGCAGGCCTGGGCAGCAAAGCTTTTGCTATCACCCACCCATCACATAAGCTGAAATAGGCTTACGGACACTGTGGCACAATGTGAGATTCATTGATTCCACCAGGTGGTTTTGTCTCGTGGCCATTGTTTGTGTTTTGCTAAGTGACAGGTGAGTGACTGAAGTAATTTCTATTCATGCAGACTGACATGATAGATATGATTTAATTTAAAATAAAATTACTGAATGATCCGCTGACATGTATAAGAGGAAGGGAAGTGCATCAAAGTTGTGTCAGAACAAAAAAAAAGTGTTATGTTCATATGGTTACAAAGAAGGAAGCAATAAACCCTAAGAGTGCTTATTCTGGTGGCAGAAGAACAGAAAACAGAACAGCAACAACAGCACTAAATAAGGAGTCACAGTGTCTGAAAGGACAAGTAACTTGCTCAAATACGTGTGCATACAAATACCTATGGGGCACCCATAAGTAATGAAAGGGCAGTAAAAAGCAGGTATTGACTCAAGCAACTTTTGCTGCAGACTAGAGGAAAGCGTTCCCCCAATATTAATAGCACCTGCCTCACAGATACTAGCTGATGATGTCTGTATGATATTTATAATATGTGATATTACTGCAAAAGGGACAGTTGTACCTTAACAACATCCCAGTGTCCAGAGCAGTGTGCAGTCACACGCACCCAGTGGGAGTTCTCCTGCCGATAAGAAATGCACCCAACCATGCAGAGTTCTAGCAGAAAAACTGGAGTCACTGGATAACGAATTAATCAGTAAATAACTAATCACTGACATATGTGATTTTAAAAATGGGCAAGGTGTAGAGTTGTATTCTGATCTGGCAGGATGACTGTTAGGAGAGACTTGAGACGGAGATCTTATGTTGTGGTTGATAGATCTGAGCATGGTAGAGCAACTAAGAGCTTAAAGAACTCCCCTTTAAGCATACATTAATGAAGAGATGATAATGTGCAGAGGTAGCAATGAAACTTGCATTGTCATATCTCTATATGTACATAGCTTCTTGGTAAATGTTAGAGACTTTTACACTGAGCTGGGCATCTGTAGCCCAGTTCAGACAGCCGAATCTTATAGTACTGATTTCTGGTTAGTAAACACAAAAACTTTGATTAATGCCTACAAATGTGTGTTTATTTATCACAATTCACAGAGCATGGATTTATTGCAATCAACATGCCTGAAGTTAAGGTTTGAGTAGCTAACATTTGATCGATGGGTTAAAACTATGAAAAAAAACAGTTTTCTTAAGTGTTGTTTGGAGAAATCGACAAAAAGGGTAGTGCTCATACCAAGCATGCAGAAGTGTGCTTTATTTGTATTTTCACAGCTTGAAGGTGTTGTTGAATCCAGCTTTATGTAGAAATGTAAAATGTTGATGAATTTGATTGTCCTGCAAGAGATGTTTGGCATTTCTGAATAATTCCTCTAAGACCATTCTACCTCCTGGGATGCAGCTCATTTATTGTGGTTTATTGCCTCTCCCTCCTCTCTTACCTAACATAAGACATTGTCCACAATGTTTGCACTGCCTTTCCATTTATTTCTGCTAATTTTATCACTTTTTCCTCTCCGTGTTGTATATTTAATATTAGTAGGTTCTTAAACATATAGCTGACATACGGTATATTTATTTTGAGGTTGTTATATATATAAAGTTAGAAATATATCCCCTTTTTTTTCTGTGAAACATTTTTTCCTTACTAAGATATCACTTCTACATTTGACATCCATAAAGATTAAGTAGCATATAGGGAGCAGTTTCTACTTTTAAGAATAATCCAAATAGTTGCTCCCTAGCACACTGTTCTTGCAGCATCAGTTGTTAGATTCAAGAGGTAGGATGATATGTAAAATCTTGGTTTTCTCACCACCCAGTGCTTCCAGTGAAGCCAGTCTTGCAGTCTTTGCACACCCAAATCTCCCAGTGACTACTTGGAAAGTCAGGGTGCATAAATAACTCAGGATCAGCTGCATGAGTATGGGACTTACAGTAACACAGATCTGATATAGCTGTTTTAATTATTTTCTAACACAGACGAGGCTCCAATGTCTCACTGACTTTGGATATGAGCAGTTTGGGAAGTGTTGAACCTTTCGTCACTGTGCCAACCCCACGAGAAAAAGTAGCGATGGAATACCTACAGTCAGCCGGCCGCGTCCTGACACGGCAGCAGCTTCGAGACGCAGTTACATGTTCTCATTTACTTCAAACAGAATTCATGGTGAGTTTAACAACAAGCTTTAAATGAGGATTTTTGACATAATTGGCACAACAGAAACTGTGGGGAAAAAATAATTGGGCAACACTTTAATGTCAAGGTACAAATCGTTTCCGAAGGGCAGATTAGATAGTTTCAAGGTGGTGTTTTATGTTTATGCACTAAAGACAGATAAGTAAGTCAGTTATATATCCATAGATAATCCAGATTCCTCTCGGTTTGAAGTCCCATTCATAGATGGGATAAATGTCGTAATAGAGCTGTAGGACTGTAACACTGTGACAGTTTCAAAGAGATCATAAAGGCTGTGATGACAGAAAACACAGTAATAATTGGAGATTTTGTTTATTCCCATGTAAATATCACATATGTTTGTAATTTGAAGACTAAATTTTTAGTCACTATAAATTACTTTTTTGGAGCAGACAGGGACACCCACAGTCAGTCAGTCCAAAATATCTTTAACAAGCACTCCATACAGCAAGCCTAATATATTCAAGACCAAAAAACCTGAAGTGTCCTACAAGTTTATTTAATATTAAAAAGGGTAAGAATCTAAAATGAAGACAGTGGCCAGGTAGAAACAAGGCAGAGCAGAAAAACTCAGTCAGGGAAAACACATTGTTAAATATTACTTTAAGAAGACCTGAGATACTAAATAGACAAGGACTCTTCTGCCTAGAAAACAGACTGTGAAAGGCTGTAACAGAAGCCTATAAAATCATGGTAGCAAGGAGAAAGTGAATTTGGAGTGATTATTCATGGTTTTTCATGCTAAAAGAAGAGTATCAGGTGGCCAATGCAAAACAAAGAAAAGCTCATCCTGTTCTTATAGTTCCCTCAGATGCCTTGCTACCAACTGCTATCAGAGGGTACCAGAGTGGACAAAGCTAACATAAACAACTACCCAACCCAACCGGAGCCTAACTTTTTTAACTTTTACAACCCATTAGCAACCTAAACAAAACAAACAAAACTTTTAAAGTCTGTTTTAATAGCTCAAACTTAATAAATAGAGCCACACAGAAATGTGTATCCTAACAAGGCATGTAAGAGCAGAAGACCTATACAACCCCTTGAGCATACTACAGATCTAACAAAGACATACAAACAATTCAGTTCTTATTAAACATGCCAGAGCATGTGATCCCTTGGGGTTTTATTTTGTTTTCAATTTGTGTGTATAAGTCAATAAAATCGATGCTGAGTACCATCTTACTCTAAAAATAGTTTTTCATTATGAATAATTGCATCCCTATGAAACAGTTCTTATAGTCACCTTTAAAAAAGACAGGGTTTATCGTAAAAGTCATGTGCTTGAGAAAAATAAATCCCTTAGTTGTTTTACTAACAATTGGTCAGATAGCGTATATGGAAAAAATTTTAAGCATCCAACATACATTTATCACCAGTTATGCCATCGGTTCTCTGCCATTCTGCTGCTCAGGCAAGAAAGCTAGAAGAAACAACTTCATCACATTTAAACCCCCATGTTAGGAGGCAGTTTGTACAGACAACTTGGCACCTCTGTAGAATCCAATTTACTCAAATCCTCTCACACAGCATTCATGCACAGCTTTGGGGCAATAGAGATTCACATTTTATTCGTTCCTCAGAGGGCACAACATGACTTTGGCCATTCAGTGTTTCCATAGAACTTTATTGAAAAGATCATGACTTGTCTATTCCATTTTTAAACCATTTAAACCATTCCATTTTTTAAAATGTGTTTTAAGATGAAGCTGTTGAACAGTATCTGTTTAATATCTTCCTTGCTACAGATAATAGCTTTAGTAGGAACTTGAGGCATGCAAAAAACACAATATATAACCCTCACTCATTCTGCATACTCAGCTTGTTTTAACTAGCTACAGAAATACAATAAGACAGTCTTCTTGAGTCTAAAATTATTAGTTCCCATGAAAACCTTCCAAGTGTGCAAAAAGCAGAGAAATGTTCAAACTTTTCAATGGAAAACTGAAACATGAGCAGTTTTGGGTTATTTTTAGTTCTTTAATTAACATTTAATTTTTTTATTAACAATTTAGGGGGCATTAACTTTATTTTTTAATTGTAAAAACTGGTAAGTTACTATCAAAATATTATTCCGTAATACTAATTCAGAAAAAAGAGCTATTTTCTTTCTTCTTTTTTTTAATGCTGACAAAAAGTTTGACTACTTTTACTTGGGAGAATATACCTGATTTGCAAGGAGGAAGAAACATAAATTGCCCAGCATACACTTCTTTAGTAGCCTGAGCTGCTACTATTTAAAAGACAGAATGTCTGCAGTTGGTGACAGAACAGAAAAATTCATTAGTCCTGAAATACTGGAATGTCAGAAAACACAGTCCTGCATGGGAAAGTGCCAGATTGTTAAATCTATAAAATTTGGTTCTCATAAAAATGGAGAGATGGGTACAATGAACATTTGCCTGAATTTTTGTATATTTTGCCACATTTTCTTGAATGCTTTCAGGCACCCAAACCATATCTCTTCGAGTGTATGAACAGTTGTAGCATTTAAAGGCTAATGTGAACCAGAATAGCTGTTATTAGAAGAGTATTGCCCAGAGAGGTGAAGTAACCCATGAACAAAGGCATATATGCATATGCATGTATAATTGCATGCATGCAACTGAGCACATGAATGTGTGCAGCTTATAAGTTATTTGTAATTATTTATATATAAAATGTATATATGTTTAATAAAACAAATTTATATATATTCTCTATATTGCTACAGACTTTGTATGCTAATTTGCACACGTTCATGCCATTTGCAACCTGCTAGCCTTTTTTTCCCCCACATTAGCAGGAACGTTATCCTCATAGTATCCTGAACTTTTTTCTGGAATCGTCTCTTGCATTTCACAGCCAGCTTTAGAGTAAGTGACTTGTCTGCGGCTGTGATCCATGGTGTATTGTCAGATTTCTGTCTGTGCCCTTGGCCCCACAAATACTTACTACTGGGAGGAGCCCACTGACTAGAAAGCGTTTACAGGATGTAAGTGATTAATTGACCTTGCTGGCCCAGAGAAATGCGTTTCTGTTTTCAACTCGGTGGCATTTCTCCACCCGTCAGTAACTCACCAACTGATTAACTATTTTAAAATTTCAGAAGGCATCGAGAGGGAGACAGCCAGTTGGCTGGAAGAGCCCCACTGACCACCGACTCTTGTTTTGCAGGCAGAGGACTTTTCCTCACACATCTTTTTCCAGCCTCTGTAGATGACAGACATAGATCACATTAAACAAAAGCTTAACGTATTGCTTTCTCTCACTATATAGCTAAGCATGGAAACCTTTCAGAAGCCACACACCAGTGGTGTTTATACTAAGCCAGAACTGAACCAGGGAAGCTCTATGTCAGCCACTAGCCCAGTGTGAGGTGCTTACAGCCCATATCAGAGCCAGTTAGGACAATTCGGAGCCCAAGGGCCGAGGGGAAGAGTCTCACAGAGGTCACCACTGGGAAGGGGTGAAAGTCAAAGATGGATATGAGAAGGGTGTGGGAGCTCATTTTGTAGTTCCAGGGAGGTGGAAGGGGCATCAGAAGCAGGACAGAGGTGAGATGGTTTGACCTGAAGGAATGGATGAGATTTATGCAGGAGTGGAGCCTTACAAGTGAGAACATCTCACCCTTAGCACAGGCATCATATGGATGACAGTACAGGGAGATGAAGAAGAATTGCGTGAAGAAGGTATATCTTAGCAGCAACACTTTAGCTGGCCTGAAACGAGAGGCAGCAAGTCATTCTCTTGAGGAGTCAGCTGGAGAGCAAGGAAGAGATCGAGGAAGAAACTGAGTGAGAGAGAGAGGAAGAATAAAGGTGGCCTACTAAACACATGGGCATCAGGCAGAGAAGGTAGAGGAATAAAAACCAGCACGGAAGTTGCAGCCTCATGTAGTAAGATGTTCAGAAGCCAAGTTGGGAAGCAGAAAAGAATCAAAGCAATTCATATTGACCCATCTAAATTTTACTTAACTTTGCCTTCTCTTCAACCAGAAAAGTAAGAGAATATCTTCCCCTGCTTGATGAACCCATGTAAAGATCTGCTGTTGGATGCATCCTTGGCAAGCTGTTAGGGGTCTAGTCCCTCTCCCTCTCACAAAAGCCCACAGCAGCCAGTCATGCTGAGCAGGACCAGAGCTTGGGTCTGAAGGGCAGGGGCCATGCATCTCATCTGTGCCAAAGCTCTGGGCAGGCCTGTCCCTGTGGAGTTAGAAACTGGCTGATTTTGGAGGAAAATCCTTAAGTAAATTTTCCAGTGATGCAAGTCAAAGGAGGTTTGCACTGAATAGGGCAGGAACATACCTTTTGTGCCTCCTCCTGTTCCTATGTGTTGGTAAGAGGCAATTATTTAATATACTGCTGTCTCTTTGGATAAATGTCCCAGGCTAGCCACGAGGTTTTCGAGTCTCTAGTAATGGCTGTGCTTTTAAGTATTAATTTACTGAAGATCAAATTCCAGCTTACCCTACAATAATTTAAATAGTCGTGGCCAAAAATTTCAGTGAAAAATCAAGAACTGAGTCAACTGAAGCATTTTTTAAATGTGATTTTGCCAGATTGTTTTGGTTGGTAAAACATCCCCCACGATCAGGGAAAAAAACCTTACATGTTTCAAATGGTTGTTTTTATTCAATTGTAAGAACATTAACAATGTCTCAGGACCCCAAAATCAAAATTAATCTTCCCCTTTAGACCAGTGAAATATTTTGTTCAATGAAAAATTGGAAGATTTTTGCTTTTCATGCTGACAAACAATTTGAAAAACAGGCATTTTAAGTTGATCAGAAGTTTATCATTTGTATATTTTTGGAACATCAAGCAAACTGTCACATTAGTTACTTGCACATCTGCGTGTTTAAAGAAGACAACGTGGGTCAGTCACTAATAGATTAAAATAAGAATTGAGAAATAGCTTCAGATTTTTATCACTTTTGAGCCACTGAATGCAAAAGACTAAGGCACTTCATTCTAGTAGTTTCTATAAAAAGCAAGTAAGGTCTTTGAACGTTGTTAAGGGTTTTGCACAAAATAAAAAAAAAATGTTTGCCATATATTAATATTTAATTATTTTGAAAGTTCCTCCCCCAATTATGTAAAATGTTGCGCTTTTCTGCTATAGTACTGCACTTTTCAACTCCACTTTTCTAGAACTATTGTGTATTTTAACCTCTCTCCCAATCCTGTAGAAACTTTGCTTTTAATAATTCATCAGAAGTGTTTCTTGGAAGTCACCCCTTCAATATGCAACTCCTTGTGTTTATTAAAGGAAGGGTGTTGACAGACTTGAGGTGGGAACCACTTTTTTTCTTAATAACTTTGATGTCAAAAGACAGTTGTGTAACAGCAGATGGCCTTCTGGTGATAATTTCCTGCATGGCTCCTTTGGAAACACCAATCTGATTTAATTTATTTTTTATAGGAAATACCAATGAATTTTGTGGATCCCAAAGAAATTGACATCCCGAGTCATGGAACTAAAAACCGCTATAAAACAATTTTGCCAAGTAAGTGAGTTAGCCCATGGTTTCCTACTATGACATTTAGTTCTGCTTTGAGAACATATTGCTGTGAAAAGCTAGCTGTCTTTATCTTTGATCATTGTGTACCTATTCATAAACATATTTATAATCTATGTATAAAGACAACAAAAAGCCAGTGCTGCAGGACTGACAAATACAGAACTCCCACTGGATGCCTTAGTAGGTACACACTTTGGTGGCATCCCAGCCACATACAGAAATGCAGCCTGGGTGCATGCTGGTTTTCTCTGGAGGACAGGTCAGGTAGATGGGTAGAGGTCTGCTGTGCCTCGCAGTAGCTCCCCTGATCTGGAGGATGAGAGTACCAAGACTGTTGCCTCCATCACAGTCCACTCTGTCTTGCAATCACTGAATTCCCTCTGGTTGGGTCAAGCTATTTGAGATCCTGTCCAACGTTAAGTGGCCCAGACTTAAAAAAGCAAGTGCATCCTACCCTTTCTTGTAGTGGACTTATAGAATCATTAGAATCATTAAG
>VZTQ01019941.1:0-11827 GCA_013400755.1 Pelecanoides urinatrix
GAGTCGGTTTTCCGCAAGTCACTAGTATCTCAGATCTGATTTTCTTCCCCAGTCCTAGACCCAGTTGCCATGCCAAAGTTAGTTTATTTTCCTATTTCATGTTGTCCAGACCACTTGCTCTAGCCTATTACTATTCTAAGCATTGAATAACCAACCTCTGTGCCCCCACATTCAAATAATGAAATCTTTTTGTAGGGTTTGAACTTCAGATGGGACCGCTGACTAGCACATTTTTTCTCAGTTCATGTGGTTGGATGGCAAGTCGTGTATTTGCACAGTCTGGATCATGCCTGTTGCAGATAGAATCTAATTTACTGACTCTCTGTTAAGCATCTGGGAAATTTACTTCTAAATTGATGGTAATAAATTCTGCTAATAAATTTTCAGGGGAAAAGGGATATAGACCTCTCTATCACAACAGCTATTTGAGAGTCACTATGCCTCATTCTAGCATAAAAAGCCTGCCGAAGTTTCAGTGAAAGCCTTAGCCTTTTTCTAGAGAATGACCAAGGTATTTTGGTTAGTATTTTTCATAATCCTGCCCCCAATGGAGGTGTAATATGAAAGGTGTTATAAATAGTTTAACAAACTTATAAGCTATTGAAAATAGGTTTGTTGATGGGAAGTGCTTGGAATTGTTAATGACAGGACATTCCACCTTCCCCTCCGAAAATTGCAAGTTCTACCATTATAAATGGATTAAAGCTGCCTCACATAATATTTTTCTTTGTCAGGGCCTCCTGTAAACTAATTTTTATCAATATAAACTATTATGAGATGAGGTACTCTTGATTATTTGCACAGATGATTGCTTATGCACACACAGTAGTAATTGTTCATGTATCATAATTGTTCATGTACTTTTACCATAATTGTCTTATTCATGTACTTCATCTAAATAGCAGTTGTTGACAGCTGAGTTATTCATTGTGAACTCATCAACAACTGATAGCTTTTGTTGCCAGCTACTGCTGTAATGCACTGTGAGAACAGCATGCAGGTTGGGAGCATTATTTCCTAAAGTGACCAGCAGGTAGAGAAATCCCTCCTTTTGCTGTCAGCTTGGGCCTTATTATTTATATCTCCCTGTGGAACCTGGAAATAGCTACTGCAGAAAACGCCACTAAACTTTTACCAAGGGAAGATTTCATTATTAGATATCAGCTTTTCTAATTCATTTTTTCGGTCGCTTCCTCCCTCAGTTGTACACCATTTTCTCGTATGGCTTTGCTGTCTTCTCCACATGAAGTGGCAGCCTTTTCAAGCCAGGCATGTACTTTTAAAATAGGATGATGCAAAATTTCCTGTGATGAGTAGCAATCTGAGTACACAAGATCTTCATTCTACACATTTTAGATGTAGCCGCCTTTCTCTAGCTGCATATACGAATGTTAAATTTTAGCTATTTGCATTTACTTATTTTAATAGGGCAAAGACTCTAGGGTTAGATAAGAATGTCAAATGATTAGTGGTATAATTTTTTTTCTTTAATATTTATGTAAAGCATTCATGGACCTAATCTGGCTCTCGGTGAAGTTGTTGGGAAGTTGTGCTAGTAACAGAGATTATCTCATTTGTTTTAATGCTTGGGAGAGAAAGGTCACCATGAATATGTAATCTGCAGACAGTGCGGTCAGAACATATACTCATATGTCAAAGAAACCATGCTCTTGAAGTCAACAAATATGACAGCATTTTGATAGGGGATCCAGCTGAATAAAAGAAGATCCTATAAAATAATCACACACTAAGGAATCTAGCTTTTTGCCTCCACAGTCCAAAAAATTGTAAAAAGAAAAGAGGAACCACTTTAAGATCACTTCTATTTTCATCCCCACTGCCTTCTCCCCCCATTCTTCCCACCCCCAATTACTGAGGAATAGCCCCCCCCCCAAAAAAAATTTAAACTGATAGAACGAAACTGAAGTTTCATGCTGGAGGGAGTTTGTTACCTGTCTTTCATTCATTCATCTTTCAAATTGCTTTAAGTCAGTCCATAGCTCGTAAACAGGAGAAATATGTTGAATACTGATGGAGACAAGTAAGAACTAATTGGTTAAGAAGGACACATAGATTGTTCATATTTAGAATGAGCTATGGACCTACTTACTCTTCTATTCATTGAAAGCTTAATTTAAATAAGCAATTTATTTGGTGTTATTTAGATGATCACCTTTAAACCATTATAAAGGGGTTTAGTTTTTTTTTTTTAAGCAAATATAACTACTGTTACAGATGACTAGGAGGTATTTCATGCTCTAAAATGTCAATTAAAGTTAGAAATTTTTTTTTTTTTTTATTTTCCTTTCGCTACCTTTAGTTGTTTTCTATAAAGGTACAGAAAAGTCTGATGAGTAGCAGAGCCATATCTAATAGATACCTTTATTCTGAACACTTATTTTGTTAATGTAAACAGTATGCTAGTGATATACATAGCAGTTAGATAGAAGTCTCTGTCCTGAAACTCGTCCTTAATTGGGATAAAAATCATGTTAGCAATGTAAAGAATGGATGGAAACACAAAAGTGTTTTGTTTATATGTCAAAGATGATACAGTGATATGGACATTTAGACAAGTGACTTGTTTCTAAGGTTTGTATGTGAACTCTCGCAAAGACTTTAATATTCTGCTTCCCCCTCCATCACTTTCTGTTTCTGTTTGATTTTCTCCTGGTAACTATAACTTATTATTACTTCTGGTATACAAATCACCTTAGAATGACTATTATCACTTACATTGTTAAGGCATCCAAATGCTGAATGTTTTGAAAATGTATAGTACAGACATACTTTGAAAATTCCCCCAAAATAGTAAAGGAAAAATATGATTGGGTAACATAAAATGAAAGGAAATTGCAGTCTGTAGCACAGAATTAATGAATTTTCACCCTTTTCCATCCCTTTTTCACTCTTTTCCATCCTTTACCCCTGTTACAAATATTCTGACCTTTCTTTTTGGGACAACTATGATTCAAGTTTCATCTCTTTCTATCTTTCTACCTGGCCTTTTAAAAAGTGGCTGCATGGTCTGAGAAGTGAATTACTAAATACTGTAAAAAGTTTCAAATCTCCTATCTCATTTTGCTGTTGCTTGCATTGCTGAGGAATAAGAAAGGCAAGGTCATTCACTGTTTATGTCCCTTTTCTGGAATAATTTTTTTTAGCTCATTAAAAAGAAATTTATATAACATAACTTTTGTAAGTAAATAGGTTGTATTTTTTTGTTGGTACGGATATGACAAGAAGACAACAGTGTTTTATGCTGCATAAAATAAAGATAATGAGAGAAAAAAGTGAAAGCAAGAGGTTGTGTTTAGGTTTCTTGCTAGCTGTATATAGCAAAAGATGTATTTCCTCTAACTTCAGACGTCTACAACATGTCGATATCTAGTTTGTTTCTAGACTTTATTTGTAAACAACGGAGAAAAACAGGCTCTTTCAGGGTGCAATTCATCTCATTTTAAGGGTGATAACTAGAATAAGTTGGATGAATTGTGCAATTTAGAAGTACCTATTTCTCTCTATTGACTAGAAATGGAGGCAAACAAGTTACCCTAGATATTGGTGTCTAGAAGTCAGATGAGATATACCTCATTTCTGATGACTAACAAAAAAGCAGATGGTGTCAAAGAATGGTTTTGTTAATGTTTTGATGTTCTACCCTATTGCTTTTGGTGGTGTTATTTTGCCATAGACAAAAGGTTATTTTTACTAAATATTGCCCTTGGAAAGTCCTGCAGAAGCTCAGAACAACTGAGATCTATTCTTCCTGTGCCCTCTTTAATTCTCCAGCTGTTTTTCTTCTCTTCATGATGGTTTATCTTCTCTGATTTCCCTGCTTTTCCTTCCTGTTATATTTTGATCTTTGTGTACTTATGAAAAAATAAGACTTTTGTTTTTCTTTTGATGACCATTTACATTTTAAATGTTTTTAAGCATTTAAAATTGTATTCTAAATGTCTCAGTATTTTACATTACATCCTAAGAGAAGTGGAAGGAGATAACAAATGTGGAAAAAAAAGTCTATTGCATTTTTACTGGTTTTCCACAGGTTCTACCAAATGTCATAGTTACTACCTGAGTGGGCAGCTCCTCCTTTAAGAACTGCCCTGTGGCAGTATTTCCATGGGAAGCCTTGCATGATGTTGAATCTTTCCTCTAAGCCCACAGGAAAGTGTTTAATTCCCTCTGAACTCAATACGCACTTCACAAGAGGAACACAGGATAGAATTGGATTTTAAGTAAAAGGTAGCTAGGAAGTAGGAAGGATCTCAGTTTGCAGAGTGCTGAGCCTATTTCTGTCACTTCATTTAAATTCTTCTTTTTGAAATAACATGCAAACAACATTTACAGTCTACAAATGAAATCAATTAAGAAGTTATGGGTGAGGCTTGAGTTGTTTACAAAACTAAGGGACTGTGAGGTGCCAGAGAGAAGTCTACTTGTCTGCTTGAAGGCTATGTTATCACTCTGCTAATAAAAAATAAATAAATTATAGAATGACTGCAAAATAACAATTAGAGAATGAAGGGGGAACCCATATTAAACATTAGAAGACAGTTTTGATTTCCCGTTGGGATGCAGATTAATATTTATTAGTATAAGTTTAGATTCTGAAAGGTCTTTTTAATCAAGGTGAGAGGCAATTTTCATTAGATGATCTTTAAAAATGGATAAATATGCATGAACAGATTAAATATCTGAGTCATAGCAAAATTCTAACAAGGATCAATAAATATATTGCTCTGTAATCCACCAAATGAAACATTGCTTTTCCCCTCAGTTGAAGAGACTGCTATTGAGATGAAGTAAAAAAAATGAAGGAACTGTTTTTTGGTTTTTTTTCCCCATTAGAAAGGAAGAAGAAATTATTCAGGAACAATTTATAAAGTCAGTGGACCATTGCACTGGTAAGCGTTATTTGTAAGCATTATTTGTGCTTACTCTCTGCATTTCAGTTCCATCTACAGTGAATTCACTTTCTTTCTCATTTTAAATGACTGTTTTGAGCTGCTATTGCTGACAATACATGTCAGAGGGCTCCTAATTTATCCTTGGAGCAAAGCTATGCAAGCCGTTGGCTTTGCACTAAGGATAAATTTGACTGGTTATATGGGAGCATGTAATAAGTTATAATAAGTAGCCCATTACAATGAAGTGGTCAAGCAAAACCTTATAGCTCAAGATCTTTGTTGCATGTCATGGAAATTGTCTGGTGGTTTGAGAAGAAAACTGCATCATACTCTAAACACATATTTTGACACTATCCGTTTCTTTAAATTCCACAGTTTAAAATGACCTAGTGAAACTCTGGAGGTTATATATTGTACATTAATTGATAGGAGGATGATCTAGAACCCAGATTTCATACATTATACAGTAAAACTATTACACTACACTACTGTCAACTGCCATTCTTGAACTGTAATGCATTACTATGTGTAATGTTCGTAGGTCACCTCATTACACCTTGGTGAAACATAGTTTCAATGGGATATTAATTAGAGACTATAAATTTTTTGATTCTCCCTTTTTATAAGGGAGGGGGAAAGAGTATAATAAAATTTCTGACTGCAGGAGATTTGTTTTGCTAGAAGTGATAGGCTGAGTTTCACTTCTGGGAAGAAGGGATGAGTAAGTTTGTTTTAAGGTTAGCATGGCATCTCTGCAGCATCCTGCCTGGTGTTCATCTGCAGAGTTTCAAGACTCTGAGTGCATCTGAGGTAGACTAATCAAAAGGAGCAGAGACAGGGCAAACTCTGCTGTCAGATCGCAAAAGCAGTGTAGTGGAGAGACAAAAAACTTATTAAGAGGAAAAATAAATATAGAATAATAAGACTCTTCAAACTGAGGAAACTGTGGGAAAAATCCACAAACAAACCGTGTGCAGGTGGCTATCGTACCACTGCTGCTAAGCGGGGCTGAGGAAGAGAGGAAGAACCGTGCCTTAACTGTCTACTCTGTTTTGTTCACAGGCGTCCATGGGATCTGAGCACAGTGGCTCTTGTCTCATTTTTAATCTGAGCTAACCAAACTCCTTTACAAGGCTTCCCATATGTGATTAGTTGTCAACTGTAATAATAATAGTTAGACATGAATCCAGCTGCTGAAAGTGAAATCAAAATGAAAATTCAGAATATTACCTGACTGTTTACCCAACCTCTGAAATACTTCTTTATCTTCCCTTCCCATCTTCCTTGCCCTCCTGCTGATGTAGTACAAGTTCTGGGATGAGGTGGGGGAAAGCATAACTGCTATACCTGGTTCAAGTATAAAATCTTGAGTGAGTCCAACCTCTTCTTCTCATTGGGACAGCGAGCAGAAGTGTCTTGCAGATTCTTCCTGTGACACCCAAACTGAAGCACGGGAACCTGCTGAGAGCCATAGTTTTCCACCTAGGCTGAGTGCCTGCTCGTGCTGGAGAACGTGTTGCGCATCGTGCAGCTGTATCATAGGGTTTTCAGAAACACTGACACGGTGGCCAGGCAATATTTCTGAAATTGTTTGTGGAGAGAATTAAATGACGATTGAATGAAAGTTGATTCATCTTCTTTTAGCCTTTGCTATGTTTTTTCTTTCTCTAAAAGGAAGCTAAGTAGTCCAGTCTTCTCCCTTGGGAGCACTTACAAATGCATTTCTCAGAAAGGATGCTGGTAGTAGAAAGAGAATGGTTTGTTACTGAAGGCATATTTTATCCTCCTTAGAAAACAGCTGTGTGGGTTGGTTTTGTTGTTCTTGTTTTGTAAATGAGTCATTTTGACTTTACATTTATTAGAAGGAGCCCTGGAATTTGTATTTTGTATCAAAGAAAAGAATTTTGGAATATTCATATCTTGAAGAAAAGAGAAGGATAATTTTTGTGTTTCAGTAAACTAAATCCTTCATTAAGGACGTGGCCTTGTATCTGGAGAATGAATTCTGAAAAAAAAAAGAATCCTCAGAGATTAAGTTTAAGAAAAGACCTTTTTTCTTTAACACCAATACCACTCACCTAATTTTTTTTTAGGTTGTGATGGATCTTGTTAACACATCACACTTTCTGGTGAACTGGTAGCTCATTTATATCGCTGTTATCAGCATTTGCTTTATGGAACTTGTTTGGGTTTTTTACCCCATGAGAGCATGTCTTGATTTGCATTTGCAATTCTTGAATTTTGGCACTTATATTACATAAAATATTACATACATGCATCAAAGTTATGCATGATGTAAACTAAAACAGTAGAATATAACAAAGATAAGTACACTTTAAGGTAAAAATTTGTACCTAACTATTAGGATCTAGTAAATCTTTTCTGAAACAACAGCTATGCTTGATTGTTATGAAATGTAAACTTCCTCAGAAGAAACAAAGCTATTATAGTTGTCTCTCTACATTTGTGTGTGAAAGCCAGTCTTCACTTACAAATCCTGGAATCTCAGTTATCGCAACATGGACCAGATGACAGGATGTCGAAGCATTGCAGTGCTCAGCTTTTCCTGTCAAGTGATTTTTTGACACTGTAGATGTTAACGTGCCTGCATAAACCTGATGAAACTCTATATTACATCATATAATCATACATTACATGTGAATTAAAGATTCTTGATTTGAAATGTTTATTGCTGGGGCAATGGGAGACAGCTTTTTCCTAATCATCAACCATCTTTGACACAAGATTATTAGGATACATAGCGCAGAGTAAAGAATTAGACAGTATTTAATGTCTTTCAATACAGAATGGCTGGGTAGAAATGCTTAAATGGAATCAAACCTCTTCCAAATGTGTTGTGGCACCATAAAATTCAGTCTAAATCATGGCCAGACTCTTCACTGTTACTGGGATGCAATATAGGACAACACAGAAGAGGAAGGCAGGTCAGTGCCTGAAATCGATATTTTAGTCCCTGCAAAGGACAATGAAAAACAAAACCCAGAATCTGTTACAAATAATGCACAGCTCAGGGAATATAGCCTAACTAGTGAAAATGTGTAAATGTCATCACCAATCATACCTTGTAAGATGAATGAAGAGAAACATATAACCCACTGTTAAAAGTAGGGTGAGGGTAATTAGCAGTGTAAAGCAACTTGACCCTGAAATGAACCTATCTGACGATTATGCAGTTTTGATCTAGATTCTTCGTTTGGGTTTGTTTGGTGGGGTTTTTTTTTTTGTTTGTTTGTTTGTTTGTTTTTTCCCCAGTATCCTGCTATACACTCTGAATTTGAAGTGACAGAGTAATGTTAAGAAAAAGTTGCATGTTTTTCTTTTTTCACATCAGGAAGAGAAAACAGAAAACTCAACAGTCTTTTCCCACTACTCAAAAACTCAGGTCACAATTCTAGATAGGAGAAGGCACTTAATGATTGATTTGCACTGCTGGAAAAATTAAGTGAACATTTACATCCAAGAAAAGTGTTCAAGCCAACATTAAATGATACATAACCTATAGCATGATAGCCTGTTCAGAATGAAATGATATGTAGCCTGTGGCATGACAGAATTGTGTACACATTTTCTAATGCATTCTAGTCCATGTTTTAGTACAGACAAGATAACAGAAAATAGGTAGGAGAGAGGACAAAACTCATGTTAGAGCTTATCTTGTTTGCTCTTTCTAATAGTGTTTCTGTAGTTGAACAGACCTGGAGACAAACTTAGCTAAATTCATCATAATGATGCTACAATGAAATGAAGTCTCTATCACATGTGACTCAAGACTTTCCCAAGTAAAGGTACACTGACTTCAGTAGAATTAAGGAATGCATTTCTGTATATCCAATTTATTCATTGAACATTTGTCTTACAGTGATTTTAATAATTCTCTTGACTCTACAAAGATTGTAGGCTTGTGTCTATGAATAATAACAGTGTATCGATAATGTGGCTTTATAAACCACTCCTCAACTGTCCAGTCCAATCAAGAAGAAAAATATCCATAGTATAGAGAAACATTAACTTAATGTTTGTTGAGACTTAGTTCATGAGGATTGAATTCTCAGGTGTGTTTGATCTAAGGATCTGAAAAGGGGATAGTCTAGGGTTTTAATCAGAAATTTTCTTTGCAAATTGGATCTTTAGGTCTCAGGGAACAGGAACTATTATGCCACTATTATAACAACACAGTGTAGCAGGTACCTGATCACCTGTGTTAAATTCTTAGATAAGTCTGTCTGTGTTAGGAAGTATTGCACAGGGTTAGCACATCACTATACAAAATTAATTGCTAAACTAAAGCTTAATGAAGTTTAATGACAGAGAACAGAACTTCCACTCTTGAGGCTCTGAGAGTCCTGTGGTCTTTACTGAGTGAGAGAGCTGCCTGCAGATGACAGCCGATGGCATGAAGTACAAGTGGGACCAGTGGAAGATGGGATCTTTAAACATGGAGGGAGCTTTCTCAGATTTTGCATGGACTTGTTTTATAGTGTACTGACATAATAGTTGCTCCAGTTCTTTTCCTCTACCTTCATGACCCTCATACGTTTCCCCTGTCTGCTCTGGCATAGTCACTCACTTTACCCTTCTCTATGTGTAATCTTGTAGGTATAATTTTGAATTAACATGCTTGCTGTCATTTCATGTCTTGATCCTCAGTTCGTCTATCTTGTCTGTTCAGATGATCCCAGAGCTATGAGCCATCTGTTAACATTGGACCTAAACCAGAACAGACTGCAGGCTCATATACTAGGTACAACTGTGGTTTTGGTGCTCCACATGGACAAAACCTTATCCAGTTTGTTGCTACTGAGATACTGGATTCTGCTTCCACCTTAATTCCCAGAGAAAGAGAATAATGACTGTTTCCATAAATATCCAGCTATTTTGCAGAGTAAACTGGAATAGACCATATGAGGCACAACTAGCATTAATACTTGAAGTGAGACATTCAAAAGCAGCAAAACACAATTACATTGGCAATGGTAATTACAACTCACATTGACTACAGTTTATAAAAGAAATCTTCTAATTGAAACTGAGCATGTTAAGAAAAGTGCATTTGTTTTAAAACAGGTGGAGTTTGCTATTTCATATTGCATGAACACTATTATCCAACACTTGGGCAGACTCCAGGCATTCTGACTGTTAATTCTTGGTTATTCTCTGATAAAATTTTCAATGTTTATTTTGCACTCTTCAAAAAAAAGCTACAGTCTCCAGAGTCCATTTTTTTTTACCATTAAAATGATTCATTTGGGCAGTCTCATTGACAGTGCATACTACAGAATTGAAGATGAACTCTTGCAGCCTAAATCTGCATTTGACTATGTGCTTCAGCTGTTGGAAATATGGCTATAATTTAATGCAATTTATGTTTACAAAACATGAAACCATTTGTATAGACAACTTGAGACACTAAATATGTCATTTGTGGTTGTTAGGAGTAAAGATAATTTCTGAGTTGTCAACTCCAAGGAACATATATGGAACTTAAAAAGGGGAAGGGAAATGGGGGCTTTTGCTTTCTTCACTTCAGAAACTGAGATAATTTGGTTTTAATTTTTCATAAGAGTGTTTGGAGTATTCCACCTGACCTTCTGGAGCATGTAGTGATTCATGCACGTGTGCATTTCTGAATACTAAATCACTGGGGTTATGAAGTAGTCCAGAGGCCTTTGTCTTAAACCAGGGCAAACCCACTATCTCCTTAGAACAACATTAATTTGTATTAGCTGTATTTATTTTTCTTTGTTTACCTATAAATAGTGAAAAAAAATTAGAAGGAGGAAAAAAGCAATTCTAACGTCTTCAAAATATTCAGTATGCACTGTTGCTATTAATTATAACATTCAGTTGTCCTATCCAGGTACCAAAAAACCCAAAGAGGGATAACATAGGAGAGTAAATGACCTGTAAATTAATCCTAAACTGAAATTATGCCATATATTGTGCAGATTGTTCGTATAGCATCTGACCTTCAAAACTTTTCATGCTGTCAATCACAGAAGACCTGTTTACCGTTTTTTAGCAAATTAATGTTGTTACTTTGGAGTGTCATTCTCTGCTCAGAATGCATTTGAATGCAAGTGCCACTGAAATTAAATAAATTAGCTGAATTCTGATCCATCTTTGCTGTTGTAAGTCTGACATAACTACATCATCCTTACTTATTTGTATGCAAGTGAAACAGAATTTTTGCTATAACCGGAAATGCCACTTAGATAGACTGGGCCACATGCATGTCTATTCTACTAAAGAAAAAATGGACTTTTGTGATGATATCAAAAACTGCCTAAATTCCTTCTGAGAATCAGTTCTAAATACTCATGAGTCCTGTAAAGTTTAACTAAACAATTCCGTGTGTTCTTGCTGGGTAGTAAGAATTTATACCATTTTATACCTGCTGATGATAAATGTCTGATTTCTGTTTTTAACCTGCAAACCTAATTTTTTAATATGTAACTTTCAATGCCACCAATCCAGAAAACTCAAGTATACCTTCATCATACCTCAAGTATACCAAACTAGCCCTGTTCCCAGGTGATCTTTTAACTTCTGTGAGATTAACTGGTTTGTGGTCATATCACTGAAGTCCTATCTAAAATATCTCTATAAGATGAAATGCCTGCTAAATAAGACAGGCAAATAAATTAATATTTTTCTATAATCTAATTGTCAGACTGTTTTATATCATCCAGATAATTTTTGAAGGATTGTTTCCTGCATTCATACAATTAGCTAATGAGGACTCTTCCTGGCTCTATTCAGAAAATCAAATACCTCAGTTGTCTTACTATGTGCTTCCTGTTAATATACATAGATATTATAGCAGAAATTGCTAATTTACTTCAAAGCATGTTTTTGCAGGTTTAACATTTTGCTGCTTTGCACTTTGTGGGTTT
>VZTQ01019946.1:0-10889 GCA_013400755.1 Pelecanoides urinatrix
GCCCTGCGCGCCGCCCTGCCGGCCCCCCGCACCCTCCCCGCCGTCCGCCGCCTGCGCACCGCCGCGCCGCGCCCCGCCTTCGCCAAGGAGCTCTTCCTGGGGGCGCTGCGGAAGGTGAGTGGGGGTCCCGCGGGGCGGGGGTCCCGCCTCGCGCTCCCGCCTCAGGGGCGGCCGGTGCCTGTTCACCGAGCAGCGGTGACGCGGTGGGCTGCGGGCCCCCGTCCCCGCCAGCAGCGGGGCGCTGAGCCGTCCCCGGCTGCAGCGAGGGGAGCGAACGAGGCCTGGCGGTGCTGCTCCCTGCTGCAGGCCCGGCCTCGTCGCTCTCGGGTGTTCGGTTCCCCCGCAGCTGAAGCCGGCCTGCACAGATCGATCTATTTGTTCTTGCGCTCCCAAAATGCACGGTGTAATTCTGAATGCTCGAGAGCGGCCAGCGTCGGGAGGGCTAGTTTAAACCACAGTCGCCTCTTCTTGCAAGCCTAGCAGATCCCCTGCAGAAACACAGGTGTCTGTTTGCCTTGGGCTCTGGGCGTTCAGCAACTGCATTCCGCAGAACTTACGTCCCTTTATCCGCTTTATTTCAAGGAACAAGACTTCATGTAAACTTTTGCTTGCAGTGTTTTATAGGAAAGATTGAAGTTCTTTTACGTCTTGAGATGCCACTGGACAAAGAAGTTACAAATTTGAATGTAACACCGTACTAAAACAGTACTTGTTAGTCCAAGGTTTGATGTATGCTTTTATCAGAGATTACAGGGTTAAATAAATTGGAAGAAGGAATAACTCAAATCCACTGAAGTGAGTTGAACAATAAAGTCTCCCAAAACAGACCTTGTCAAGGAAAGTGTTATGACAGTTAGCAGTCAGACTCCATCACATTAAACCCCTGTTCATATATGCCTTTTTTTCCCTCTCAAATTTCAATACAACAGTTTTCTGAAAAACTATCGCATTTACTAGATCCTGAATTTTTGGAGCTGATGTGATTCTTCAGACTATCATGAACAGTTAGTTTTGTTTGGGCAGAAGTAGACTCTTCTATTTAAAAGGGGAAAGATGATAAAAATTAGAAGCACACTTCCCGTGTAGTCTTTCAGTTCTTGTGTTAGTTGCTTGGATTTTATTTGTTTGAGCCTGTCAGGTCGTACCGCTTCCAGTTTATGACCAAAACACCAGGGTGACGATAAGGAGCAGTATGGAACTCACTAACCTTTGTACTTGTGACATTAAACAGGTGGAAGGTGCTGTGTGTTTCCAGCGGACAGCGTTTATGGGCTGAGCTTTGAAAACATTATAACAGTAAATTGATTCTGGTACCGATTAAAATTAACTAATTTTCTTTTAATCCCAAAATAGGATTACGTTGACAAAATTCATGGTTGATGAAAGTTTTTTGCATCCTCATAGTCTTAAAATTTCTTTATTTCTCCCTAACATTTCTGTTTTTCAGGTAATACCTTCTGATTTGGTTTTGGTATGTTGTATAAAATTGAGTCTTGTGGGTTTCATCAGATAAGGCTGTTCCTGAATGTTTTCCACAATTCTTATTTTCACAGTTTTTTTAAAGTCTAGTATTTGAAAGGCATATGTTCTTCAATTTTTATTTCAATTGCATGCTTCATGCTTTTTTTTTTTTTAAAAAAAAGGAAGTAAAAATTTGCCTCTTGCTTTAGGAAGAAGTTTTCCCTTATCCAGAGATTAGCAATGAAGAACTACAGGAGATCAACCAGTTTGTAGGACCTGTAGAAAAATTCTTCAGTGAAGAAGGTATAGTTATTAGTTTTTTATTCATGCAAGTGGTTTAGTGAATACAAAATGATTTAACTATAGCAGTTGAATAAGATTATTATACTTAAAATATTTAAGTTATTTTATGCATTTATTGCTAGTCATATAATGCTGCTGGTTCTATAGGCATGTTCATTTATGGCTTTTTTTTATGGAGTATTTGGATGCTGATGAGAAGACATAAATCTTCAAAACAAAAAAAAAGTAGAAAAAAAACCAGGAAATAAAAGAATTCTGGAATAGAGGTAGGATTTGAAATTGGTTTTTAGCTCAGTTGAATGCTGCTATTTACCGCTTCATATATTGTGAATTTTTTCTGAAGCTTTTTAACTGTCCTACCATACTAAAACTATCTCAGCAGAGATATTCATAAATGATGACTCATTGAGAAGCTATGAAAAATCAAAAGCATTTATGTTTTTTCAGCATTAGAGTAGTGATTCTATTTAGGAAAAGTCGTATTAGCCATTTGCATTCCAGATAGGGTTGCAGGGTGTTTCTTCTATTACTGGTGCAATAGATAAGCCAATTCTAGAACAATTGTAGAAAATTGTTTTTTACAGACAGCAGTTTCTGAGATGGTTAAACAGTATCGTCTCAGATTTCCCGCTGACAAAGAGAGTAGGTCTAGATTGCCCAACACCGCAGGAGTTTGAAGAAGCCTGTGCTTGTCAAAGATCACAATTTATGAGATCCAGGTAATTTTAATGATAAAATTGTAATGTTGCTCCCTGAGAGTGAATAAAGAATTTATGCAGATTACATTTTTTAATTCTTTGCTCGGGGTTGGGAACATCATTTATCGAGTAAAAAACCTGATGTTTAAGGGAGGAATAAAAATGTCAAATTATAGTCTTAACTGAAGGTGGAAATTACTCGTCTTTCTTTGAATTCACAACTATTTCTGTTTAGTTATACAGGGTAACTTAGAGGTGTGGTAAAAATAGGTTGAGAGAGCAGCTTAAACAGTTAGAAACTTAATATGATTGGCACTGGGTAAGGAAATTCATCTCAGCTGGGTCGTTATGAAGCTTGGCGATGTCCAGACACCACGGATAGGTCTGTATGGGCACAATGGAGGAAGAGGTAAAAAACCACCTTTTTCTCCCCAGAACACGTGTGCTGATGGCACACCACAAATATGTTTCTGATACTATGTAGCTAAAGTCTTTTTTAAAATGAGTTTGCTTTCTGAACAGCTTCTCTTAGAAGGGTATCAGAATGTTTAGCTGCCTCCCCCTGTTACATTTCATACAGAAGTTACAGTGTCATTTAACTGGGGTCAATGTGAGGTTTCTTTAGGAAGGCTCCATTGCTTTTGCAGAGTTACTTCTTTTTGCGTACTTTTTGAAAAGATGGCTTGTGTTCCTTTTGCTGCAGCTTACAGCCTTCCTGAGCTGCTCAATACAGTTTTGTGTATTTTCACTGTCATAGGACAGAACAGCTCTTTTAATTTCCCAAGAATTTTAGTAACTTGTAAGAACAAGATTTTAGTAATTAACTCATTTATGTACTTTTTTTTTTAAACACTTCCTTGATATTGTTCAGATAGAAAATTCTGGAAATACTTTGCTTATTCCAGTCATGGAATCTGCTAACATGCATGTGCACAACCTGTACACATAGAAATGTTTGAGAAAATTAAAGAAAAACCAGACTTTTCCCACTTCCAAGTCCTTTTCCTGTATATGTCTTGACTTTACCGCCATAACCAGTATTCTTGGGGCCTTCCAGTTGGTTCTGTATTTTGACTTTGATGGCGTAATAAGGTGGGCTACTTAAGTGAAGCGTTGTTCTCCAGAAACAGAATTGGGACTTCCCGCTGCAATAGTTAGGACTTGTCTGGGTCATTGTCATCAAAAGGCTAAAAATCGTCATTTTTCACTTTGCGGGGAGGAGGATGGGTTGGGGTGGCGGGCTGCGGCAAACAGCCCAACCAAGCCGGTGTGTTATTAGTCTTACAGAAGCCAGTTTAGGGTTTGAGACTTTTCCAACCACACGGGGAGGAGGGCAAACGGGACAGTCAGTGAGATCAGGCTGAAGCTAGAAAGAGTAATTCTGGTGAAGTTAGGGATGAGAAGTATGTCTGTATCAGGTGCAACAAGCACTATGTCTTTTCTAAAGATGCTTCAGAAGACTAGAGGAAAATGACAGCAGAGGGGGATGTGATGCTCCAGCAGCCCCTTTTTCTGTAAGTTATTTCAGTTCTTCAGGTCTGCGCTCTCAGACTGAGAGTTAGGTTAGAGACCACGCCGCTGCTAACTCATAGCACGCAGTGACCGTGGCTCTGATTAGAGAACACTGCAGCCTCAGAGGTTTTTTCTGCACTAAGAAACACAGTTCTAAATTATAAAACCTTCTGTATTTGTAGTGGACTCTAAGAAGATTGATCAAGATGCAAAAATCCCACCTGAAACTTTAAAAGGACTGAAAGACTTGGGTCTCTTTGGCATGCAGATTCCAGAGGAATATGGTGAGTACTGATCACAAAAGAATAACCCAGTATTCCATTAAGTAGTGCATTTCTGGGTCTTGCAAAACGTGTCTGTGCTATTCCATGTGTAGTCATTTGACTTGGTTGTCTAAGTTAGGAGCTGAGGCTTCCTCCCTAGTTCACAAAGAGACGCGGGCACCAGGAACGTCTGTTGGCTCTGTAGGGAGCTCTGCATACTCCTACCTTGGGTGCCTAAATTAGATGACTAATTTTAGATGGTGTAAATTCCTCTTGGCATAGCATTTTCCTTTTTGTTCTTTTTTTGGATGCAGTAGAGTAGCTTGACATTCTGTGGGACTTGCAGTTCTTGCTGAAGGTTCCTAAAATTATACTGGGTCCAAACGGCAGTGTCTCACGGAACTGATTTATCAAAGCTGTCAGCTGTCACTGGCAGATAGGAACGTGTTTGACCATACAGAAGTGTAAAAGTATAATGTCTGTTTATTAAAAGAATAGCTTTGGTATAAAGTCTTTCCTGTGCAATACTGGACAAAAAGTTTATGTCTTAAAGGATATTATAGTGCCAACTGAGATGAGAGACGTTAGTTCCTCAAGTGGATTAACCCTTAGACTTGCAAAGGAATTTTCAACAAAATGTTGATCTTATGCTTAAAATAAAAATTGGGATTGAAACTAATATTTTATATGAAATTTGAAGAATATGAAGAAATGAGATGGGCAGTTTGTCTGTTTTCTATTATAAAAGAAGGAGACTTTAAAGAGAACAACTCAGAGGAAGACAAAACTGTGTTTGACCATTAGCAGAAGATAATTGCAGTGGGGAAGGTACCTAATTTTTGAAGAGAATAGCGTGAAACAATTTTTTTTTTTTCAGTGATTACGATAATACTAATAAAGATGGAGACATACCTCGGTATTTACTTGGTGTTAAATACCCTAGTTTTCATAGCATTTTTTGTTACACCTTTTTTTGTTTATTGTATTAGGCAACATAACTAGTGTTGCTGTGCTGCACTGATTTCAATTCTTTAAATAAAGTGTTTATATACAAATTCATTAAAGTATATTGGACAGCTTGCATGTACTGTAACAAGATGTGATCTCTGTTGATTAATTAATTGTTAAGTAGTGCTTTTGAAATGGTATTAAATGTTTTTCATGGGTATTCAGAACTAGGCAGGGTGATGTGAGGGTAAGATAGAAAAGAGGTTTGCAAGCTCTTTCAAGTTTTTCTCTTCAAGATGGTGCCTGGGGAGGAGAAAGATCTGGTTGGAGCACCTTAACCCAGATGGGGAGATAGAGACAGGAGGTTAGTGTCCACTGAAAGGAGGTGTTGGAAGCAGAGAAGAAAGGACAGAACTCAGAGCAGAGCGTTAGGAAGCATCATGACATTGGAAGTGTAACTTACCATTGATTAATTAGAAATAAGTTTCCCACTCTGTTAATTTTTTTAAGGAGTCTGAAAGGCAATGTGTTTGACTTAGAAATCATACTTTAATAAAATGTTACTGCTGTTTTGATCTTGTATTGTTTTGAAGCTTGTGCAATAATACTCTCTCAGCTTCCAGTTTGTAAAAGGTTGCAATCCATTCAGCATACGTGTAGAAAATCGTAGTCCTGTGTCTTGTAAACATGTACGCTGGATAAAATCTAAAAGATGGAAAGCAATCACCTTACTCTAAGCGAGTTACTTTTTTCTGCACCACAAATAATATGCTTCTAACGCACCATAAATAATACGCTTCTGTTGTTTAAAACTGCTGTATTTTTGGTGGTGGTGGTGCTTGTCATATTTTAAAACCCTTCAGTCACACGCGTTCAGTGCTTTGTTCATTGCATGATATTTTTCATAATGGTTTGTGATAATGGCATATTTGCCAGAAGCATTAAAACACAGAACATTAATGGGAAAAATGAAGTGCATGTAAATCATGGAATAGTGGCTCTCTTTAAGATGGGCATCACTGGAATTACTGTGCACGTCATCAGTAGTCTCCAAGCTGAATCCTGAACCTGGTGCCTAGAAGGGGCAAAAGAAGTAAACGTGTATGGATAGGAGTGGGAGTTCTAATTCATGCATGCTCTGAAGAAGGGTGTAAGAGGCAGTGATGTGAATTAATGGTATCGGGGAGACTTGTTCTTGCATTTATTCGATATACGTAAAATAGTAGGAGCATTGAGACATCTGCTGAAGTAAGGAGTTCATTATCCTGACTTACACCACTGTCCCAAGTAGAAAATTATTAACCTGGACAAAAGATTATCTTGATTAGATAAAGTTGCTTATTCAGCAGTAATATATAAAATACTCTTAAATTATGGGGAATAGGACTTCTAGTCCTGACAACATGAAATTCTTGACCATTAGAGTCATACAGATGCAGCTTTGATTTATCTGTTCTTTTCAGGCTCCTTACAAATAATCTGTATTCCTCCAAAAAGGATGTGCTAGTGCCAAGTTTGTTTTTTGATACATTCACAATTATTTATTAAAGACATTTTTGAAGTGTTGTATTTTATCCTCCTTTAGTTTGGAAGAAGGATTGGGAAACAACTTTGTGCCAGTTTTGTTGTCTCGGTCACTTTCTGCCCGGGCAGTGAAGCCGGGGACAGCCTGGCTGGCGTTGCGCCAGCCCAGCCCTGTCCGGAGACTTGTCCAGCGCTGCTGCCTCTGCTGCTGGGGCTGCAGCCGGTCCGCCGCAGAGCTGTGTGGGGGTTAGTTGTCTGGCTTTGTAACGTAGCGTGGAAACGTCACCAAAAAATGCATTTTATCCTGTAAGCACAGAAATGCAGACTAGGGCAGTTCTTATACCGAACCTTTTACCATTTTCACATACAGAGTGTTTTAAACAAGCTCGTTTTCTACCATTTGACGGATTACGCTGTATTTGCTATGTGTGCATGCTTGAACACAAGCACATCTGCTTTCTGAATAGAACTAAATTCAGCACAACTCACGCTTACTAAAAAAGTTACTGTTTTCAAAATGCATTCTTCTGGCACAACTGCAGCAATGTGGTACTTATTTGTGGACATACTATATCCAGTCTACACTAAGATGCTCCCCAGTTAACAGTGTTATATTCTTCATGTTTCTGTACTTGAAAGGGACTTTTTTGGGGGAAGAGGCAAGTTAAATTGTAAGGTATCTACTTAGAATAAAACGTAGTGTTTGTTCCAGGTGGTCTTGGTCTATCAAATACCATGTATGCACGTTTGGGAGAAATCACTTCTTTAGATGGATCTATCGCAGTGACTCTGGCAGCTCATCAAGCTATTGGGCTTAAGGTAATGCTCTTCTTTCATGTCAAGTAGTTCTACACAACTTGCATAGAAAAGCACGAGGCTGTGGATTGGGGGAGCTTAGAGAAGAAAACTTACCCAAGAAGCTTCTAACGTCTTTCTTTACCTCCATGTGAATGCTTAGCAAGCATGTGAATTTTAAACCCGTTTTCTGTATGTTATAGCCTTAGGTATCTACCTTTTAGTGCATTTTATGGTGGATGGATGGGAGTAGTCTGAAGTTTGAAATAGGAGTAAGTTCATTATAATAAAAAATTCTTCATGGAATTGAGCAGACAATGCTAATTAAAAATATGTATTTATTCCTCACCTTACTTAAAATTTTGCCATCTGTAGAGCAGGGATAGTGAGCTGAGGTGATTTGTAGAGCAGTCTACTGAGAAGTGCAGTGTAAGACACAACTGCTGTCACTCTCCTGCTGTGACCAGTTTGGGTCAGTTGGGGTTAATCCTAATTTTGTTGAGTAATGTATCTTAGCTATTTAACCATTGATTATTTAGCTTTATCATGTATTTTTGTATTTTGTTTGTCCTTCATAAGAAACCTGCCATGAAAAAATAAATACTACAGAGATAGTTAAAACAAGTGCATTCTCACAAAAAGTTGTTAAATGCCTATGTAATGAAATAATTTGGAACCTAAGTAAATCGTGTGTTCTGTTCTCTGATTAGGAGCTTTGAAAATTGCTGCTTTTTGGGTTATTAAAATAAAATTATAGTGATAGTAATGAAGGTATGACAAATTATAAAGGAAGGACTATCTCAGCACCTTTCAGAGCAACAATTAAGTCTTCACTTAAGCATAAATCAGTGAAACCTACCCACAAAGGCAGTCTTAACAATAAGCCATTTCCTTTGGTCATTTGAACAACTGTGTGATGATAAGTGACATATTTTAATGTCTGATAAATAATAGTGTCCATTGTTTATTAAACTGTCTCTTGTTATGCCATAAAATTTGCAAATTCAGCTTCCTGAACTTGGGGAAGCTTGTCAGCTTCATTTCTTTTTACACAAGTTGATGCTGAAAAGTTTTTTGTTAATTCTTTATTTAGGGAATCCTCATTGCTGGCACTGATGAACAGAAAGCAAAGTACCTGCCTAGACTGGCATCTGGGGAGCACATTGCAGCATTTTGTCTCACTGAACCTGGAAGGTACTGAGTTTGTAATCATAAAGGCTTCAGAAAGCACCGAAACACCTAAATGATTTTTTCTTATTATTTTCATCTTTCTTACAGTGGCTGTTTGGTTAATATATTAAATCTTTATTATTTTGTGCCTATGGCTTCAGTATATAGGTCATTTTTTAACTTTTTTTTAAAAAAAAGGTACACTTCAAATCATGTAATTAATCTTTCCCCAATGTGCTGCTTATGGCAGTTTCCATGAAGTCACTAACTGTTGTTGTTCCCATCCCAGGAGTTCATCCACTTAATTTCTGGCATTGAATTGAAAGGATACTTTGTGCTATGTTAGAAATAATGTGCTGTGACTGTTTTAGGATGCTTCCAGTTCTTTTGCAAAATTATAAAAGCCTGTATTGAAGGAGCCAGCAAAAGTAATAGGAAGAAATTTTGGACTTTCCTTAGGGTTCAGAAAAGGCACCTTTGTAGCAGCAACTTCATTTCAAAGATAAAGTTATATTTATTACATCATTCATTGACTGTTGCTAATGTTGCAAATTCTGTTAATGCAGAAGAGGTAGTTTTCTTAGAAACATACAGGCAGATGGTTTACTACGTGATTATAAAGGAAACTGATTGAAGGACTGAGACCAGTTGAATGTTTTGAAGTTGAATCTTGCTTGTCCGTACAGAACTATAGTTTGAAACTGCGTTTTCTGAATTCTTGTCTGCTAGAATGACTTGCAACGAGCATTTGATTTACTTGCTGATTTTCATGTTGCTGTGCTGTAGATACCTCTCAGCCATCAGGGATGGTTTTTATTCAAGAGTCCTGAGTCAGTTTTTGACCCTCTAGAAGCTATCCTGCTTGCAGGTAAAATGTAAACTAGCACAGATATTTTAACAAAGCGATCCATGGAAGGGACTTGGAAGTAAAACAGGAAAAAAACAAGGGCTAACCGTGTTCTGAAGTTCTTCTAACATCATTAGTTAGCCCAGTATTATTTAAAAAGATAGCTAGTCTTAGTAACTTTAAGTTCAGTCTTCTTAGAGACCTTAGTTCTAGGGCACAGAAGCAGTCATTTTTAGAACTGAGTTTTAGAAATCTAACCCTATTAAAATAGCAGCGGAGATCTGGCTGTTCCAAGAACTTAACAACTGTCTTCAGCTGAAAGCCCAAAGTGAGCCGTTGTGGCATTTTAATTTGTGGAAACTTCTTTCAAGGGGGCAATTATATGCTTCTCGTTACGTTATGTAATAAGGTGGTGATTTGTGAACTTTCAATCACAGAACATAAGCTTTTGATTGCTTTGTTGTAATTCACCTGCTGACTTTGCTTCTGCAGAAAGTATTTGATGTGCCCAAGTGCTCATTGATGGAGACTGTCACGTATTTATTTTTCATTTCTGTTGGGCGTTTTTTCACTTAGGATATAAAACCAGGGAATGAATTTTTGAGGAACAACTTAGACATTTTAAACTTGATTGTGTATGTTCACAGAGCTCAACGTGTAGCTCAAAAAAGTTGCTTATGTGGCATTTTGAACATTCTGGTCAGATCATAAGACTGATAACATACATATTAATCAGCAGAAATGCCCCTCAGGTAACTTAAGTAGAAGTAGATTTCTTTAGAGATGTTGAATCTAGTAAGTTTCCGTGTTAGTTAAGAATTAAAATTTATATGCTGCTATTTAATGCATCTGTAAACATTCCTTTTTAAAGGATGGGAAGAGGAAAAAAGATGGAGCTTTGTTTTTTAAAGCGTGTTTGTTTCTTTAAACATTAATAACTTGTTTGGCTTTTAGTGGAAGTGATGCTGCGTCCATCCAGACAAGAGCAACCCTCAGTGAAGATGGGAAATACTTCTTATTAAATGGCTCCAAGGTATCCACTCCTAGACTGGAAATACGACAGGTTTTTGTTACAAGTTTATAGAGAGTATATTTGTCTTTTGCAGCATTGCAGTCAGTCTGCTTTTGTGAAAATGCACCATGGATTTTAATTTAATTCAAATCTATATTACAATCTATTTTTATAGTTGGTCTAAACTTACCATTATGTGGCCAACTTTCCTTGGAAATGCATTCACGAGAGGCAAAACTAGTAGCAGAACACTCATTGGAATTTTAAGGGAAGCAGCAGCAATTAAGGGAAGCAGAGCAAAGAACTCTGTTCCTGTTTCATAATAGACCAGCAGTGCTGACAAAATCATAGAATCA
>VZTQ01019960.1:0-14382 GCA_013400755.1 Pelecanoides urinatrix
GATTCTATGATTCTAATGCCTTTAAAAAGCCCTCTGTCATGGCCTCATACTGTAATAGTCTCCTCCTCTTTCAGATTTTCAGTGCTGGAAAAGTTTGCTGTTAGCTGAAACTTCGACTATACTATTTTTCTTCTCTAATCCTGTCTCCAGTTACCACTATTTCCTAGGACCATGTGGTATATCCAGTCCTCTGGACCTGCATCCCTCTATTGCTGTTTTCTAAGATTTGTTTGCTATTCCTATCTGCATTGACCTAAATATCCAAAATTATAATCTCTTAAATGTACCTAATGGAAACTGCTATGAGACTAAAGGGGTGATAGCCTTGAAAAGAGAAGGAGAGGGTAAGTAGCAAGCTTAAAGTTGAATACATAAAGAAGCCCATATAGACACACGCTGTTTCTCCAGAACACAAGAAGTCTTTGCCCAGTATATCAAAATAAAGTAGTCAAAAAAAATACCATAAAGACTTAAAAGCTGCTGACCTGTTACTGGCTTGGCTAAGTAGTTGTGGAAAACTGTTGAAACTGAAAAGATAATTTTTTCAGGTAATCAAGTGCATAGTGATTAGAAAAAAGTGTGTAGTTTGATAAAATAATGTATTACATTAGCTTGTGGAACACCCCACCTGTCACAGACCCTAACTCTAATTACAATATAAGCTTTTTGGATATGAGGTTATTTATTATTAGTGTAGGTCAGAATGTTTGAATGAGATATTGGGATCTAAGACTGGGAGAAGCAGACCTGCATAGCCTTAGTGGTTGCTGGCCGAGTCCTGTAATGATGGTGAGAGTACTTGCTTAAATTGCTGCACAACTGTAGGGTTGGATAGTTAAATGATTTCACAATTTGTTTGTAATTTGCAGTATAAAATATATTTGCTAATTTTCTGGTCCAAAATGCTTTCCAGGTCCCTAGACTTAGCCCATTAGAGATAGTTTGATTGAGACACTATGAACAAAAGCTCACAGAAACTACCAAAGACTCTGCTGACCTTACTGATCTTTGGATTGGACTATGAGAGTACATGTGCTTTCATTTAACATGAGACTGAAGTGTGATAAAGAGAGAGCTATTACCTTTCACACTCGTTTTCTTGAAATCCAATATTACCTTTTGTTTGTTTGTTTGGTTTTGTTGGTTCTTTTAACCTTTAAAGCTTTTTGTATATGGTTACTTTAGTAAAGGCAGGCTGCCATAACACATATCCAGCTCATGAAACTATTGGAAAACAGAGGTCAAAAAAGGTGTCCTGATACTGTTAGGGGAAAAAAACAACAAACAAACAACAAAAAACCCTCCACATTATTTTCATTTCAGTGTTCATATTTTGGGGGGGAGGAAGGGGGAGTAGGGGGGAGAAGCAAATTACTTAATCTATTATGCCAAGAAAAAATTCCAGTAGCATTTTAGGTTAAGCCAGGCAGTCTGCAAAAAATGAATACTGAAGCTCAACTCATTATCTCCCAGACTTTTAACACTTCGAAGTAAGTCACTATGAGTATCTAGGAAAAGAAAACTGTTCTGCAGCTCAGATGAGGGCATCAGTGAACTATTTAAACCTGAACATGGGGTTAGAGCTTTAACATTTGCTTACGTACCTCATGGGGGGATTTTATCATATATAAATGTCCAGCAAATACATAACTGTTGAAATATGTAAATGGATATGTACTGGCTCAAGAGGAATAGAGCTGAGCATAGATGAAGCTAGAAAAACACACGGGCAAATTTTATCTGAATTCAATGTCTGGATTAGAAATTACCTTATGTCTACACATTACATGGTACCATAGCTGCACTTCAGGGAGAGTCAGTTAAGATGAAGTGCGAGATAATGAAGCACAGATATTTTTATTTAAATAAATAATTTTATTCAAATGTTGTTGTTTTTGTTGGTTTTTTAATGATTGTTCAGCAGCAGTTTTTAATTCCTAGAGAATTTGGAGTGTTGGAGTGATGGATTAAAAAGAAGCAAAGGGAACACAGTTCACAAAGAAACAAGTTGTTAATGAGATGTTGCTCTAGGTACACAGTTGAGGTCATTTAAGTCATCCTCTCTTGTAAAACCAGTAGGAATGGCTGAGTTATTAACTCATTTGCTAAATGACTGAACTAGATCAGACTCCTGAGCAATTAATGGGATGAAGAGTAGTTGTTCAGATGTGCAGGTGCTACTACTCAGTTTCTGGAGATTATCCTCTTCTGGCAGCTATTTAATTCAATCTAATTACATATGCAAAATTCTGTTACTTTTCTTATACATGACTCATTTTCCAAAGTATACTCTTGTAAGGGTTATTCTGTATGTGTGCCCCAAATACCTGTTGAATAGAAATACATTAAACCTATAAAGGAAATGTAGCATACAGCTCAAAATAACTGTCTCAAAGATGCACTTTTGCAAACACTCAAAACAGAAGAAAATTAAAATGTCAGCCATTATTTCAAATTGATTTGAATGAAAGCCTATTAATGTTTACAACATTATATTAATATTTCCTTGACTTCTCTGATAAAAATCTATTGGATATTTATTTTCCTAAAAGCTATTGCTCAGTTTTAGATATTATGCAGTTTAAACAGCTAAAAAGTAACGCATGATACAGTAATTGTAAGAGGTACTCAAAGAGCAGTAGACATAATTGTGCTGGAATTAGAGATATATTAGACCATCCAGGTCATCTTTCTGACAAAGCAGAGTTGTTTCCTGGAGTTTAATTTCTCATGATTTGTTCAGTTTTTTAAAAGACTCATGAAGGAAGGTATCTGAACATTCATTTTATCCTAGAATCTAAAAACAATATTGTTGGCTGAACTTTTCAGTAGATAGTTACAGTTTGAAATATTGTTATAGTTCGAAAATCACCATAGTGGCTTACCACTGAAAAGTCACCTATTAAATTTAAATATTTCTTAGAAGTTTGGAGTAAAACAGAGGAAAGCCCATTTTCTACATTCTGTTTTCTTACATTCTTTTTTTAGGCATCTTAAGGCTTTTCATTCAAAAAAAGTGATATTGGGTTAAAAAGGCCTCTTTTTCTTTCAGATTCAGATTCAAATATGACTGTTCCTAGAGTTGCCACAGTAGCTAAAGCTCTCCCAAGAATGATTTCTAAAGATATGCATAGATACTAGAGGAAAGATGGTAATTACTACTACTTTCACTCCTATTGCAAAGCAGTGTTCCACAATAATATTCAAGCTGGACTTTTACTGGATTGATAATCGTAAACGAGTATCTCAAATTAACAGCATCAGGAAGAGAGCACATCACAAATACATCTTCCACTCACTTAAGTCTGTTTGTTCACTAGGAGAAATTTGTGCATAAAACCAGGACGCAATTAAAATCAAATCTATTTGAACCTATATTTACATGAACCTTGTTAAACATGTATAGCCTGTAATAGCGAACTGTCTGTGACAGATTTATAACCATGCTACTTTAGAAAAAATCATTCACTATTAAATGGAAGAGAGTGTGGTGACTAATGGGGTTCATACTAAATCTGTGCTGCTTGTTCTGGATGGTTGAAATCAAAAGAACACTTTTCACCACTTGAAGTCTGGATATGCTTTGAAAACCCTAGACTTCCCTCTCTTAGATCCAATGAAATGAAGTGAAACGTGTAGCCTCTAGGCAGTTTTTAGGTACTGAAAGATCAAATAGATGCTATTACAGTGCAATTTGCTTGGTGAAGCCTAACAGAACGGATTTGCTCAAAAGTTACTCTGTATTTTGCAGACCACAGAGAAGAGAAAAAAGTAACAAAACTGAAATTATAGTACATTTGTAGTGTTGATTCAAATGTTGTTACTGAAAAAATACATTATACGTTCAATCGATACCTTGTTTTGGTTAATAAATAAGTTCTGGCTTCTGTGCATGTATTCCTTATGAATTAAGTATTTTCATGATTTTGATATCTCTCCTCTGATTTCATTTTTGTCTCACCTCTAATTTCCTAGAGTTTTGCTGCTCTAGATGGATATTCATTCAATAAGCTTTTAGAATTCACAAACATTTTCTTGAATGAAATGGCAGAGTTCCAAGTAGCTACACAAGAGAAAAACCCTAGAAACTTATTTATACAAATATTCCCTCACCATACTTTGTGTTTGCCATGCTCTGATTATTTTGTTACAGAAAAATGGAGTTAATATAAGACTAGTAATTATCCAATCAGGAGTGGCATCCCAACTTTTCATATAAGAATTTGATACAAGACAAAAGAGTTGCATTTGGAATTCACTGGAATTTGGCATTCTGTACAAGTTTGAATTGGAAATTACAGTATTTTTCCTTCCTCTTCCGTAGACTTTTTTTGCTCTGTGCATGATAATTTGAATAATTCTAAGAAATCATGCTTAACTAAGTGTAGTTAGCACTGTCTGTCTTGGCCTATGCCTCTTTTTAAGTGCACAGCCCACGCCTACAGTAGGACAACTTGTGTGGTTGCTGTGAGTCAGTACACTTCTTCAAGATCTGCAGCGATGCAATTAACTCCTGCTCTCTCACTATTCCCCACCTTTCCTTTAGACCTGAGTACAAATAAACAAGCAATGAGTATGGTGCAGGGAAGTTTAATAACATCAAAAGTATTATTTTCATGCTAAGAACTGTATTTTATAAAGGACAAAATGGCCTCAAATCAACTTTTACGTTATGATATAGAAAGCATTAATTTTGTCCTTTGCTCCTGAAAAATTAATAACTCATCAAATAATCAGTACAGTTCTGCTTTCAGAAGGTAATGTGAGATTCAATGAAATATGCTTTAATTCTATAGAAAATATTAATAAATATTAATAAATATTAATTCAATGAGTCTCAGGAGACAACTTCTAACTGGGTCTACTAGGGAGAACAAGGACATGAAGAACCAGATCTGAGATTTTCATAGGCTACTTAGAAAAACAGAATTAATTGCCAACACACCTTGACCCAAACCTTCTTCTGAGCAAAATTGACACTCCTTTTGTTTGTGACTATTTAAAAATAAAATTCCATCTTGCTGATGGTAAAAACCCAATTTAAAACTAAAATCAAAACCAAAACCAAAAAACCAGTCTTATTTCACTAAGATAACACACACCTCCAATTGCCTTCCAAAGCTGTATGGAAGTAAACAAAGATCATATCCCTCCTAAAATACCACCTTCCACCACAATGTATTCACACACCTCAGAAAAATCCTTCTGTAAAGAATAACTTTGTCACCAGCATACAGTGCTTGGTTGGGATCAAATTACATTTATTTGTACATCTACCTTAGAACCTTGGAATCTATGTCATTCAGATAAACTATTTCTAAACAACTTGGCTTTTCCTATGATTCTGGGCATTAGTATATAAGTAGCAGCACTGGATACCTGACTGATCAAAAAAGATTCATCAAATCAGATGCTGGTGTCAGTTAGTTTCCACTAACCCTGTGTTTTCAGTTCTATATAATCTAAATATTCCCTACATTATGCATAAGCAGAATTGCATATTTTGCATTCATTCATAAACCTGTTTCTAGAAAACACATTGTTATTCTTCATGATTGAAACCTAAAATATAATGCATACACATACACATACGTGTGTTCACAGTCAAGTTATGCAAAACTGCTATTAAGCATTAATGCAACATCAGCTGGATCTATTTGCCTCTTTCTGGTGCTGGAAACTTTCAAATCCCATTTTCTTGTTTCATGAATGTAGTTTTGATTTTACAGATCTAATTTTAGATCTAATTTTCAGCGATGCCTAAGTAACCCAGTAGCTGTAATCCTGTTTTTAAAACTGACTTAGCCTTCCAAACAGCTAATGTACAACATTAGTTTCATTCACCAGCTGCCAGGTTCTTCAAGTTGATGAGGAACTGCCAGCGATGCAGAAAGAAAACTTTTTGGTTTTTTTTTATTTCAAGCTTATTTAAAGCTAAGATAGGTGTTGTTTTATCTTACTCATATTATGTTAAAGCCAATAAATGATTCATAATCTCTAAATTGCCTGTGACTGGTAATTCTGAGATTTAGCCAGTGATACTTGAATATTCAAGGTGTAAGTCATGTCACAGCTCTTTAACTAGGGCTAGCAAGTCTTGTGACACAGTTGGAAGACTTCCTTGAAAGATACAATTGTTAAGTGGATTGCATCAACTTCAGAGTCAAAAGTATTTCACAGCTTTGCAATAATAACTCACAACTGAAGATCTCACTAGACCGCCAACCATTTCTACTGTGGAAGGTACTGTAACTATTAAAAGACTAATTTGTACCCTTCATTTTCATCAATGATGTAAATCCTATGGCCCGAGGTACACAATATTTTCTCTGAGAGCAACTCACAGCACACTCAAAGACATTTAATTGCTTACAAACTTTGTCTTTCACTCATGTGTGTCGAAGCATTCATTTTGATCTTATCTCTCCATAGATTAATGGCAGTACAGGTTTTTATGGCTATTTTACATGACTGCTTGAAGAAAAACAGCACTAGAATATTCTTCTTGCATACCTTTACAGCAACTTTGTTTTCTTCCTAATTAAGAGAAAATATAGAAGCTTAGATTTCCAAAGACACCTACTAGAAGGTAGGTGTTCAAATATCATTGACTTCTATGGGATTTATGTATGCAACTTCCCTAAGATTCTCCCTTGACTCCTAGCCTAAATTTTGATCAGGGAAAAAAGTGGAAATGGCATTAATGTGTAAACTAACCAGAGAGGAAAGGCTGAAAAATTGAGATTCTTACTTCCTTCTAAGTAAGCATAGATTAAAGATTGCTGCTGGGGGCAAAAAAAAACAAAAAAAAAGGAACAAATATTGCACAGTCTTTTCCTGTCATACATGACTGAGCTCATAGAGAAAGCACATTAGCTGTAGAAAGCAAAACCAACATGCTAGGTCAGTGGCACAATAAATTTTAAGGGCAAAAGTGCTACTTACTAAACACAGCAGCCAAAATAGTGGTTTATAAGGAGCTACTACAAACCCTCACTTTTTTTCTGATAACTAAATAATAAAGCCAGTAGAGAATAAAAAAAAAAAACCTGGAATGACAATTGAGACAAACTGAATAGAAATATTTGACTGCCTTTCTTCTCCCATCTATGTGACAGGTAAATAGTCAAATAATTGGGTTAGTATTGTGACTGAACAGTAGGAGCTTTTGGCTTTAAAAGGCCCTAGTTATTTGCCAAATTTAGTAATAATATGAGAGTAAAAGTTTGTAGCTCCCCTTCATCATGTATTCAGGCATTTTTTTATTTTATTTTTAAACTGTCTGTTTCATATATGCTTATATTCCAAATTAGTAGTTTGATGTCACCAATTACATTAACTTACTCAGCAGTACAATACTGAGGTATCAATTAGAATACATTAGGAAATAGGAAGCATGTCTAAGTTTGCTCTCCTGCTAGAATCAAATAAAAATGTCAAAGTACTGCAATCAGACAGTTCATATATGAATATTCATTGACAACTGTTCGTGACAGATTTATGAATGCTTTCACCTGCTGGTGGAAAAACATTAAGTTGCAAAATAAAGCTATTAAAGTAAGCGAAAAGAAAAAAAAAAAAGGATATACACAGATGGATGATGATCTTGGAATTATGCAATCTTGCGAGAAAAGAATGGGTTTATTTTTCATATTATGAAAACATTTGGTTTATATATGCAGATTGTCAAGGTCTTAGCATTTAACTCGCTATCATCACACAACGTTCACCAAACAGTATTCCCAGTTTATGTGAAATGAGGCACACAGCTATCTAATCACCACCTTGTGGCAGCAACACATGCAAGGGTAATTCTTTGAGGATTTTGACTGCTATGCTGAATGCTATTTTCCTAAACTGTTTTAACAAAAGAGGAAATCTCCATTAAGAGAAGAGCATTTTGTCGCCCAGGATGAAGGGTTTGATTATAAATATTCTAATAATAAAAATGCATAGCACTGCTAGGGTGCTTTCAGCCTGAGGATCTGAAATTGCTTTTAATATATTAAGTCTCAGGATTTTTAAGAGGAAAGCATTAGCCCCACTTTATAGATGGGGAAAATGACGAATACAGAGGATAACGGATTAGTTCAATTTAAAAACAAAACATAACACACAGGTTAGAGGCAAATAAACGAATTCAGTATTTTATTGATGAATTAAACAATTTCTGTGAGTTAAAGCACTATTTTAATGATTTATGCTGGAGAAGCATGATGATTTGAAGCTTGTTAAAAGGTATGTAAAAAAAGTATGTGCTTGCTTTGCCATTTGTATCATGGGAGATTTTGTTGTGCATTCTTTGTATTACTCTCTTAAATGTTGCAAATTTGCTTCCACAGCCCTCATTTCCATTGTTTATTGCAAACATAAGTGAAATATGCCAAAATTCAGATTATTTTAATAAGATGATGCAAGCAGTTAAACAAGTATTTATATCAATATCTATGAATACCATGCTCACTTCAGCAGATTTGTGTGATACTCTCCGACATAGCTTCATAAAGATAAAATCAGAAGGAAATGAAGTAGAAGAAGACATAAGGGATCTTCTTAATGAAGAAACAAAGGGGAAGCTACTAAATGAGGAATAACCCATCCTTGCTGCAGTGGCAAGGTTTATCCATCCCTGAAATAGAAATAAGTGTAGTCATAAAAAATGAATTAGTTTAAGCAAGAAGGAAGTTCAAGTGAGTATCTTAACAAGAATTGTATTTGAGACTGCCAAAAAAAGAAAAAAAAAGCTGTACAAACAGGGACCAAATAGTGGAGCAGAGATGAAAAGAATGCAAGGTTCACAAAGGAAGGTTCAATCTTTCCTGAGAATACATTTTCAGAAAAGCTTTTTCTTGCTTCAAATATTCATCCATACCTGTGGGTGAAAGGAAAGACTGCACTCTCTTGAAGAAGCTCATTTTATTAAGATGTTTTATTAGCTTGCTGGTCTGTTGTTCTCTGGGAGAAAAGAAAAAAAACCAAACCAAAACAAAAAACCTGTCAAAGAGAGTCAGGCCAGACAAGTTAACCTGCCTGGCTAACAGAGAAAGGATGGTGAAGTACACTTCCTCTTCCCCTGAATGATCTATTTACTCATTGGAAGAAAAATAAGACATTTGCTGGAAAGATGTACTCAGAGGGACTAAAAAGGAACCAAAATATGCTGCCCAGCTTTTAGACTGTGGAAACTACGTGCGATGTTGTGTAGTGTTCATATAAGCCAAATGTGGTGTGATTTTAAAGAACTCTCCGCATTTTTTGGCAACCACAAATTTGAGCTGTATCCTAAGGCTTTACCTTCCATGCGGGTTTTTTTCCTAATCCCTTTTTGACCTAATTTATGCATTCAGTGTCAACAACATCCTCCAGCAATAATTTACATAATTTAAGTGATAGAAGTAAGAAAAGAACTTCCTTCTGTTTTAAGTACTTGGTAATTTAACCAGGTGTCTGCAAGATGTTATGAGCAATGTCAACTTATTATTCTGTACCTTTTCCCTACTGACCTTTCAAGCTGCTTTCTAGGAGGGACCCTTAATCTGAGGTGGTTTCCCACTGAAGTTAGAGAGGCTTAGTATGGTCTCATCAGTCCAGTAACATACAGTAGTTTATAAGATTTGTTAAACTTCAAAAAAACCAGACATCCTTGTAAAGTGACATTTTTCATTCTGAGGAAGGCAGAAATAATGTCTGTAATTATATTTTTCAGCTACAGAATTAGAAAATACTGAAAACTTGGATGACACATACCTGAACTTTGTCAAACATTGGCAAAAGGCTTAAAGTCTGGATGACAATTCTTATTTCATTTGCCACACCTTAATTTTATGTAAATATTTAAATAAATCTTACTGCAATCTTATGAGAAATTCACTGAATTTGCATTTGAAAGGAAAAAAAAGATTAAACCAAACAAGTAATAAAATCTATCCCCTTAAGCAGATATGAATTAGGAGAGGAAAATTTGGTTTGTTTTGGGTTTGTTTTTTTTGTTTTGTTTTGTTTTAAATTTGATTTCTGTAGGCATATTAACAAATCTCTGTGGTGGAATTCTAGTTTATCCGTATTCTCCATACTTGTTTCATGCAGGCAATATATACATAAGCTTTTAAAAAGGAGATACAGAAATAAAAACAGTTGCTTCCTCTCTAATTAGGAATTGATATAGGCATTACTTCATACCAAAAAGGTAAGGGAACACCATGGTAACATAAAAAGAAAACTTGTTCAGGGTGTTTAAGATGGACCTAAACATTCTTAATAGTATATTATTATTAAAACTTGTTCAAAGATGCATGAACATTACTTTTTTTTTTTTTTAAATTGGTTTATAAATGATTGCCTTGCCATGTTCTATGTTTTTCAGATTGAGATTGCTCCCTTTCACTTATTTATGCTGTGGTGAAACTCGTTTTCCATTTTATTGAATTCAGTTTGACTGTATACTCTAATCCACTATAATTTAAAACACTTAGTCCCAGATGTTGTCATTTTTTTCTTCCTCAACAAAAGGCAGCTGTGTCCACGTTCATATTTCATTTCTCTGAATTAACAATGTTAATGGTTTTTTTCTCCTTTCATGTTAATTTGAAGAAGGATGGAGGGATACTATTTAACCCAGGTCATGATGTCTGTTTTTGTCTTTGGAGTTTTAATCAAGAAACCATTGTAGAGGGCTAATGTTTTCTTGATTCCTTACATACAGGAATTTTAAGTAGCATACATAAGAAAGAAAGACAAATCTTTTGTATTACTTGAGAACATTAATGGAATATCAGTTCTGAAGAAGGAAGGAAAAAAAAAGGTTATTTTCCTTGCCTTTCATGATGAAAATTTAAATGCAAGGGTCTGTACTGCATTCACACAGTGATTTTTGCAGTAGTCAGTGAGTTTCTTTTGTTACCATGTTTTGACCCTGAATGAGCACTTATTTTCTACAATTTTAAAATTATATTTTGAGAAAAAAAAAACAGATTTCCACCATTTCATTAATGGAAAAAAGATTTTGGTAACCCGATCTGATCATTGAGTCTCTCAGTCATAACTAAGTACCTATTACATATTTCCTTAGTAATAACTTGACCCACATTATTTTTACTGTAATGTTTTCATTCTTAGGACTCCCATGTGAGACTGGTAAACACTATTATATCTTCATTTTGTGAAAGGGAAACAGACCAAATTCTGATCCCATTAGAATCACTGGCAATATTTTCATTGACTTTAGGTTCTTGTTCTAATTATCTTTCCCATTATTATTCAAGGCTGTCAAAAAGCCAGAAATTAAACTCAGTTCTCGCACATCCCAGCCTATCCCCGAAACTCTCTAATAAAAATAATTAAATAAAAAACTCATAGAATGATCTGCAGAATAATTTTTCTCTCACCATATTACGTTTATTAAGAGAGCAGAGTTTATTAAAATAGCCAATAGCTTTTAGCATGAAATGTGTTCTGGTTAAGTCATAGTATAGAAGTTTGGACATGTTTAGGCCTTCTTGTTTAATACAGCTAAATGAACTTACTTTAAAAAAAAAGAAAAAAGAAAAAAGAAAAAATCTATCAAGACGTTTTTCTTTAAGCTCTCTTGCCTTCTCCCAAAACACACCAAATATCCACTTGACAGATTTAAAAAAGAAATAGGAAACCATTCCTGGAACTTTTTTTCCACAACCAAAACACTATCATGCAGAGACACATGGATAAAGTATTACTACAGAACAACATGGTGTGTAACTGTATGTATGCTGAATGTGCTCATTCTCTAAATGAGCTACATGATAACAGCTCTGACACATCTCATTAAAGGTCTATTTTCCATACCATTCACAGTCTTGACAATTTTCAGATGTATTATGTTATAGATGGATATGTAAATTAAAAAAATATGCTTGAAACAGTGTTGATTCAAGATATGATAAATCACTCACCTGTCCCAAATAAGTTAGTTGTCTAATGATGAATAGCATCACAAACAAACAAAATCATATTTATTTCTACCACTTAGAACCATTCTGGTATGACAGATATAACAACTCAGGAATTTCAGAGATAATATTCTCACCATTTTCTACAGTGGTTCCCAAAAGAAATTATTTTGATACTTCAGTAAGCCATGATCTATATCATTGTTTTTCACCGGATTCCTTCTTCATTTTCATCATGATATGTGATAAAAATAATCCCCAGTAACAGGTGGTCTGACTGCTTTGACCTTACGCACACACACATAAGGGCAGAGATTGGAGTACCATAAACTGTGCACAGTCTGCATGGAAGTCCAGCAGACTTAACTCAAACATTAAAGCTTATTCCTACATTGAGTCAGGTGAGGGGGAAGTGGGTGGCCATGCTGCTCTTTTTTCATAATCATACAGCCACTTTCCACAAAAAAAGAATGGAAACTGGATGAAAGGAATTCACCCGGCTTTCAATACTTTGCATCAGAGAAGTGATTGCTAAAAAGGGAGAAGGCAATGGGTTTGGATGAAAGCTTGCTAAATATTTCAGCAAAAAAAAAATCAAATTGTGAATTGGCCTTTGTAAAGGAAAATGAATATTGACACAAGTTGTTTAAAGTGCTGTTGAAAATGAGCAAGATGATTTTCACTGAATTAAGTCTGAGGAAAAACAGTAAACAAAACAGAACACAGAATCTGTAGCAACTTCAGCACAGATAATAGAAAAAACGTTGGATTTGAGTTTAACGTGCTGCTGAATCAAGGCCCACAGAACCCAATGGAACTGCTGTTGAATCAGGTTCTGCGGCTGCCGTAAACCCCTGTTACTCAGTAGCCATGTAACCTGCTTATTTATATATACTGTGAAATAATTATCACTTTTATGATGTTTTTAAACCTGCAATTTATTTTCCACTTTTCTATTATTTCTTTGGAAAAATATTTTATCATTCTTTTACTTCATGCCATTTCCCAAACCCACAGATGACCACCAGGGCTTCAAAGGAAAAATTAATTCTCAAGAAAATATCCTACCGATTCCATCATAAAAAATCTAGACAAACTTGCCCTCATCCTTCTGTTGACAGTAATAATTTTACCTCATGAGTTATCAGTTCCTTCATCATGCATATCTGTATGGATAGAGAGATCAAAGGAAAGATTAAAAAACTTTTTCTTGAACTGACCAAGGGGGATCAGTTCTAAAATGGGAGGTCAAGTTTGAGGCTATTCAGAGAAAGTGGCAGAGGTCCTATTTTGAGGACTGTAGTAGAAATCAAATTATGTAATTGTATTTTCACAGCCCCTTTAGAGAAGTGAGTAGCAAAAGCTTTTTGTTGCTAAATTTCAGTTAATGCTCACATGTATAGAATAGAAATGAAAACAGAGCTACTGTGTCAGCTCCTGCTTCATATCTTGAAACTCAGTCTTAGTTGACCCATTTATACAAGGACAGTCCCAGACTCACAGAATATCAGGGAAGCTTTGCATTTAAAGTGAGGCTTAATGAGGAATCTCAAGTGAATCTAGAGTTGCCAAAAGGTACTTGATGGTTAACTGTGAGAACTTATGCCTTCTAGCCAAAAAACAGATGCTATATAGATAGCAGCTTCCTCATGCTACTCTGCTAGTATGTCAACTCTGATCTGGAGGAACAATTACAGAGAAAGCAAAGATCAATTATAGTAATTTACAGTCCTGACCTTCTAGTTTGAACTTTTGTTTGTACAATGGCTACTTGGAAACTGAAAATTTCTGCTCAGGTGAACATGAAAGCTTCTTGAACTGAGGGCACTTTCTCTCACTGTCCCTCCTCCAGATTATGACCCAACTCCAGTTCACCTCAACAAGACCTGAGAATGGTCCAGATTGCAGGACTTTCTTATACCAGTGGTAAAACTACAGCCATAATTTCTGCTTGAACTGCCTGATTTAACAAAAAGAAGATATAATTTAATGGGCAACTATCTTCTAGCTCAAAAGACATGATCTTAAAAGTAGCCCTTGACTCCAAGAATACCACACTTCAGATCAGCTGATTTTTTTAGTATTAGGTATAACTAACGTAGCTATACATACTGTTCTCCAGCATTTTGATAACATTTCCAAATACTGTTACAGAGGTTGTATCCCAAAATCTCCATTCATAACCATTTAAAAACATAACATTTGTAAAAGCATGATAGACAGAAAATTATTTAATATCTCTGAGATTCAGAAGTTGTCTCCTACCCTAAGACCGTCTCAGTGTCGGTCATTACAGATAGAATAAGTATGCTGTTTAAATCTGATCATGGTATAAAAATGAGATACAAAACTGTTATTTTAGTGGGCTGAAACTTCTCCATTCTTTCTTCTCCATTCTGGACGTTCCTGTGCTTTCTTTCATTCAGACTGCACCAATCTTTCCCCTGTACTCGGCGCT